>VZRX01002790.1:115332-148031 GCA_013398075.1 Notiomystis cincta | reverse complement strand
GCTTGAAGGCAGAAGTCGCGCTGTCACATGAACCCCGGCCGGCGCGGCAGAGAAGGAAGGAAGGAGGGAGGGAGGGAAGGAGGGGAAGAAGGGAGGGAGCTCAGCCCGCCTGGATTCGCCTCAGCGGTGCCGCCTTCCCGAGCGCCTGGTTCAAAACTCCTCGAAAAGCGCTTTAACGTAGAAAACTTGGGTTTGAGACCAGAAAGTCGTGAGGCCAATGCAGAATGACAGCGGGCAAGTGTGCTGGCGATGTGTCCCTGTCAGAAGTGTTTTCAACAGCATCTGCCCTTTAGTGTAGCAAAGCAGTCCAGGTACTCGTCTATATTAAAAACAAACAAACCAAACCCCAAGAACTTTTCCGGGTATTTGGGCCAAGGCAAATAACTGAAGCTCAAACCCAGCGTGACTCAGCAGGAATGAGAATATTAATGGGTAAAATAATTTGACCTTACTTTGAGAGATTCTGGGCCCTGAAGCTGAAAGTTCTAGGGACGTTTTTGGTAAGTTTGGGTTACAATACTTGGAGTCTAACCTGAAGACGTTTAGATATAAAAGTATCTTTACAAGGCAGGGAAGCAGTGGGAATGCAGTGAGTGACAGTAGTTGGTGTAAAAAGATGAGCAGAGTTAAAGGTAGATGTCCAAAACGTGAGGGATCAGGTAGTTCTGTGTCCGCAAGGCTCGGTAGGCATAGAAATGCTCCATGCATAAACCTCGGGGGATTTTGGCTTTGGAAACTCCTTTACTTCACACAGATAGTGAAGAAATGGAGTGAAAAGAAAGGAGTTGTCCATCCCAAGTCCAAGTTGCAAAGAAGACTGGATATTTTGACTCTTAGACAAGTGTCAGCACATTGACACTCATGTGGTCATAAAAAAGGCTAAGAGTTGTGGACACAGCTGTTGTATGAGACACGTAGCAATCCAAAGCATTCAAAAATGAGTCAGACATTAAAAAAAAAAAATTAAAAACAATATTAATACTACCAAAAAATAGACATTGTTTCTCAGCCTGGAAGAAAGACTTATGCTGCGTGTATGTGCTTTTCCCACAGTAACTCTGAATGTCTTCATCAGCAGCTGCTGGCAACACCCTGACAAAATATCTGCCAGCCAGAAAACCACATATTGTAAGTGTCTGTACTTCTGACTCACAGCTGCCCTGCCCATTTGATGTGTGAGTAAAGCACACCTGTTGCTGCTGGCCATTCCATATACCCCTCTTAGTGCTGCTTCCTTCCTTTCTCCCAGCCACCTGCCTGAACTTGCTCAAACTTGCCTGCTATCAGAGCAGTTTGCCTGGGAGTTTAAACTTGGTGTGCATCAAATCGTAATTGTGCCCTGCCTGCTGGATTCAGGTATCCCACGGCCTCTTGGTTTTCTCTTCTCAGCTTGGCACATGAGTCTTGCCTCTGCACTTGATTTAATCTCTTCCGTGGGATGCAAGAGCCTGGCAGAGTTCCCTCTGGTGCTGGTGTTGTGCCAGCCGCAGTGAAAAACTAACGGTGTCGAGGACAACTGCGGCTCCCCGCCCTCTTACAGGCGAACGGGCAGCTCTGCGCGCCCCGAGCCAAGGGAGACAACGTGCGAGCTCACCTACTAGCAAAGCCAGAGAATTCACACAGGAAGGAGACCTTAAAAATGCCTCAGCAAAGAAAAGGCTTCTACAAGCACCGAAGTACAAATCCCTAAGGGTATTGGCCACAGGGCACTTGTGGGTGACCATGAGTATTTAAATAAGCTTTCCTCGTGTAAAAAATTGGAAAACTTCAAAAGCAAACTGAGATCATAGCTGAGTAAATGCATCTACAGTAACTGAAAATCAAGAAAATACTATTGCAAGGTCTGTAATAAGAGCAGGGTGGAGTGTAAGGGTAGAGTAATAGTAATAAATTAACAAGAAAATACTTCAAGTCCTCTCACATTTTGCAGAAGCAATTACTATGGTCAGTTATGCAAGAGCATACATCTGACTGGTAGGTTAGTTTCCTGTCCCACCTCTGCTCTCGTAATGAGCAATTCACATGGATCCTTGGGGAATGGCAGTAACACTGAGCTGAAGAGAAATAGCATTTTTTCAACACAGATGTTGTTGTACTCTTCCATTGGCACCTACAAAACATAAACCACTAAACCTTAGAACACCTCAGTGATGCCAGTCAGCACCTTGTCTGCCTCATGAGGAGCCTGATTGTCTGCCAGTCCTGTTTCTAGGTGGGTTATACTTTTACACACCATACACTGAAAGTAGTGCAAGTGTCTCCAGAGTTACTTTAAATGTTGGGATTCCCACTGTAAAATGTCAGTACCCCTTGAAGCCATCTGGGTGTTAGTTCACTTCTGTTGTGTAGCAAGCACTGGTTCTCTCAGGTAAATTTTGCACTGTGCAAAAATGTATTTATTTTCATCTTTTTAATCTTGCTATACAAGAAAAAGTTATCCACTTCCTTTTACCAAGTTATAACTCAACACATTTATTTATTTATGTGTATTTCTATTATGTCTTCGACTTGATTTTAGTTTCACTGTAGAGACTTCTCTTTTGGTGACATTAGTAAAGTCATGATTATTTCAGTGCACATGGTATTTTCTCTTTTGCAGTCAGTCTATTTTAACAAGAGGAAATGCAATAAAAGTTTTAAATGTCAACATTTATAGAGGAATGGAACAAAATAATAAAACCCCCTAAATATACATCTGTATTATTAACAATTATTTTTAGAAACAGACAAATCTTGTCTGGGAGATGATTACTGCTGGAATGCATATTCATCAAAATGGTCTCTCATTTTCACTTGTAATTGTTTCAGCTGTTGTAAGAGACTGCTTTCATTCGAGCAGTGCCTTAAAAGCTAATGGAGTTTGAACTCATTTTGTAAATAGATTCATACAACTGCCCGTGATATTGATAAAAACAAAACAGCTAATGGATCAAATGAAATATTTCAATGTATAATGCACCCATTAGTGGCACCCAAGCAATATTAGTACTTGCTTTTCTGATCTTCAATCAGTTCAGTTAATGATATGCTTGGCACACATGCATTTACTTACTGAAGACATACTGATATTCCAACAGAAAAAAACCTTCACAGTTATATGAAGTTATCTCCAAAAGCCAGAGGGGAGGGTTGTGCCAAATGTGAAATGCAGTTGAATCGTGTTATCAAATACTCTTCACTATAAAGGAAGAATTATTCCTTGTTTTAAACAAAATAATATAGAAAACTATAGTAATTCAAAAAGGGAGAAAATTGTTCCACTGAATTATTGAATGATACAAAGCAAATAATATCTGTCTGTTTTATAAAATCAACAAATCAAAAAGCATTATATTTCTTATCCACTGCTTTTCAAAAAGCCTGTGGAAATTAATTTGGCATATGATTATTCAGTCCTGTAATTGAATTAGAGCAGTTAAGAGCTCTTGATACAGATGATTTGGTCTTTCTCAGTATTGAGTTACAGAGGAATTTGTAAATCTAGAAGTTTGACTCCTACTCTAACTAAAAGCAACAAATTTCCTATATTTTGGAGATTGTTCATGGCCATTCCAGAAAGTGGGATGTGAGATGAGAACTAGGAGGAGAAACTTTGATTAGACCAAGTTTTTCATAAACTCCATCTTGAGTAGCTGGAATATGTACATACAAGACACTAGTAGGCGTATATAAAATGCAAAATGTTTTTTAAATTATTTTTTTAACTGACACTGGAACTGAGAGTTCTAGATATGGAATCCAGTTCCTTGGGTTTTTTCAGCCAAGTGACATTCTCCCTTCTGAAAGGATACCTGTGAGTATAATTGCCCTGTAGTATGTTATTATAGGATCAAATACACAGGGTATGCAAATATAAACCAGTTTGTTTAAAACCAAAAATAGAAGTGAGAACCATAGAAATTGCAAAAGGATGTGACTGCTCAGCCACTGCTTTAAAAATAAACTGGGAAAGTACCTGTACAGTCCTAATAATTGGAGTCTGAAACAACATAAAAGAAGTTTTCCATGAGTTTATAAATAGAATATACTGTAATACTTCATTGCACAAGAAAGGTTTACAAGCAAGATGGGACTCTTTGGTGTGTTTGGAATTGTAAGTCATCATGTGGATATTTGGAAAGATTTCTTTCCAGCCACTTGGCAAATTCTTTGCTGGCATCTGCTAACTTCCTTTGTCCAACAACCATGTAAAATGCAGGTTTAAAACCAGTTTGTCTCAAACCTACTTAGCTTGGACTTTGCAAGTAGTTACCACAGATGGAAGACTGCCTTTCTCTGACTTTATATATAATTTATCTGAAATTCTGGAACTGTTCAAAGAAGAAGAGATCTGAATGCATCAGACAAAGCTGTATGTGTAGCCAAGTGACCTTAAATCTGATTTATAAAACAGAATTTTCTGAAAGTTACATTTCAAATCTGTCATGTGCAATGTAGTAGAAATAGTTTTTAACCACAACTCTGATGTACAATGCCCTTTACTCAACTTTGTTTTAAGAGGAATTTTATTTGCTCAGAATGCACATAAAATAAAATATTCAGCAAGCAATGGTCTAATAAATTAGACGCTGCCAGGGCATGATAAATAATAAAACAGTGTAATTACAGCTCACAGAGGAGAACTACATGGTCTATTTTAGAGACCCCTAAAATAAAAATATTCTGAATCAGGTGATTTCTGCAAAAATCAGTACTGAAATCTAACCTTTATGTTTAGAACTAGTTTACATATTAAGTTTGTAGGGAAATGCAAATAGTTCTCTGAAGTGCTATTCAGTTCTGCATTTGTATTATTATTGGCCATTAAGTTTTCTGTAACCATCTGTGATAAGGGTTTGCATCTGAGTTCTTTGGCCCTTACGTCAAGTTTCCTTCCCAAATAACAGGTATCTGTGGGATGCAGATGGAGCTCGTAACTGCCCAGAAACTGGGAAATTCAAGATGTGGTTTAGACATGACTTTCCACAAATGCCACAAAGTATCCTTAAATAAACCCTGGTCTAGGTGGTGTTGAACTTTTATCCTTAAATAAACCCCAGGCTAGGTGTTGCTGGACTGCAGCCTTCCCTGTGCCCAAATTATCCCCCATCTTCTCTTTGTTTTACAAGTGTATTTTCTAAGTCTCTACTTTCACAAGTGTCAGTGAAACTCTGCAAGCTCCAACTCGGGAGTTCATTTGTACATGGGGATTCCTAGTGACCATTTACAGCCCAAATAAACCTCTGTGCTCCTTGTGTAGCACTAAGGAGGCAGAGTTGGCAAGAAATCCAGCAGAGAATTTTCTTATTCTCCTGTAGAAACTTAAGCTTTCACTGGGAGTAGGAATTGCTTTATTTTTATCCAATCTACCTGTGTAAAATCGCTGTGCCCAGGCTTGTGTTACGTTTTCACTGTCAGGGTGGTCAGATGTTGGAATGGGCTGCCCAGGGAGGTGGCAGAGTCACGGTCCCTGGAGGTGTTCGAGGTGTGTCCGGATCTGGGTGATGTGGCTTAGGGGTTCCAGGGGCACTGCTGGCTTGGTGGGGGACGGCATGACCCCGAAGGTCCCTTCCAAACTCGATGCCTCCATGATTCTATACGAGAAACTACTCAAAAACCTCCTGTCTTCTTTCCATAAAGCCCACCTAAACTATCAGCTATGGGAATCTGCAGCCTGTGACGTTTCCCATCTTCTTTTTCTTCTTTTTTTTTTTCCCCCCCTTTAGGCAGAAACAGCGCGTTTCCTTCGCGGCGGAGCGGGCAGTGCCGCCTGCGCCCTGCGCTCCCCTTCGCTCCGCTCCGCCGGGGCCGCCGCGGCCCTGCCCGCCCCGGGGCCGGGCTTACGTAAAGAGCCGAGTTACGCAAGGAACGCAGATTTCCCCTTACGTAACCGCGGCCCTGTCGGAGCCTTCCCTCTTCGTGCCGTACATTAACCGAGGGAAAAGCTGTGCTGGCGGTATCGGGGCATCTCCCTCTCGCTGGCTCCACGGTGACCTGTTTGCTGCCGTGGCTCTTTCCCCTCGGGGTTCGTGAAAGTCCCACCTCTTCCCTAACCTGGAAGGCATTCCTTTCCATTAAAGTAAACAGCGCACATACCTAAGTCATATTCGTGCCTGTTTCTGGGTCTAGGAAAGACATTACTGATTCCCAGTTATTGTACAGAGTGAAGTTAATCCAATGTGGTCAAAGGGAAATTACAAAATTCTGTGTACCTCGAGTTCTATGTTTCAGCTGCCACCACAATTGAAGGACCTGATTCCAATGCCTGTGTCCAAAGACACAATTCCAAGTCACTTAAGTGTCAGCAGAGCTAGAAAATAGAACCCCATAGCTCAGAACTCTGTCTTTAGCAGATGCTAGGTAAAATCACAAAGATGGTGGGGCCTGTTGCTGTTTGCTTGTCCCCTCATGTGCAGGCAGAGCATCATCAGGCGTTGTACACTTGGGATATTTCCGTGGAGCAGCAGATGCTGTCAGGGCTTCTGTGCTTGATGCTTTACGCAATTCCCTCTATACCAATTTCTGATCCTGCAACTTTACACACCTTTCCTTTCAGATTTAGTGACCCTGACAAGTTGGGGTGGGTAGTTTATTTGGGGTTGTTTTGGTTGGTTGGTTTTATGTAGGTTTCGGGTTTTTTTCCCTTTTCCTTGGCCAGTTTCCTCCATGGAAAGGCCTTGAATTCCATGGACACTTCGAAGGATTGGTGTAAGGGAGTGCCCTGCTCAAGGCTTTTTTCTAGTTCTCTACTTGGACGTTTTTGACCACGCACCTTCATACCCCTTTCCTTTCTCATGTGTTCCTAAAGCCCAGGATCTGCAGGGAGGGTCTCTGTACGCAGTAAAGTCTTTGCAGGATCATGTAGTGGGAAAGAAGGGATTTCCTCGGGGAGCAGCCCAACCTGGACAAATCCCTTTGAGTCTCAGGTAGCCAAGAGAGGCTGGAGCAGATGGCAGAAGGTGTGAAATGGAGGGTGACCTGCTCTATGAGTCTGTGTTTGAGGGGCTTATTCCTGTCATCTCCTGTGCAATGAGCTGATAGTAGGGAAACAGCCAATCTTCTCAGAGCTAGACTAAAGAAGAAAAGGTGTTGAACTTGATGCTTGCCTTCCCAAATATATTTTCTGAATTTCAACAACCTTTGGTTTACAAAACAGAAATATCAGAGGAATCTAGGACTTAAATGAGTACATAATTAAGAAATAAACCATCACATTTGTGTTTCTTCAACTTTGTTTTTTTCAATTAAGTTTAGCCTTTCTTCAAAACTCATTTTAAACTTATATAAATATATGTTACCCCAAAACAATGGGGAAAGGTAAATTTGCTGTATGCAAACATTCATTTAGGAATCTGGTATCGAAACTGGATATTTGCTAAAAGAGCAAGAGTAAACCTGACATATTTTATCTTTTTGCTTTTCCAGATGTGCTTTAACAGTTCATAATGTGCTGAATCTGTTCAGGGATAATCCCTCAAGACAACTTTTCAGCATTTTGCAGTGCAGTAGGAAGGAATGGGTACTTTCATGACTTTTCCTCGTGCCAGTGTGACACAGATGGGTGCAAAAGGTTGGAAGAGCATATCAAGAGCTTAAAACCACTTTTGCCAGCTTTCTCCATGCAAGGAGCCAGAATCCATAGCCTTTGTTTTCCATCCTTAGGCACCACGCAGGCATCCTGTGGACACAATTAACTGTGAAAATTCAGTATAATATGGGGGACTAACTGAAAGCATTTTTGCTCCTTGCCCCTGGCTTTGCCCACATTGGGAAAAGGCTGAAGACAATTTTTTTTTTTAATAGTATCTGTGACTGTCAATGGAACACAACTCTGAATGGTATTTACTTTTTAAAACTCTGTGCAAGCTTGGGAAATGCTGCATTTAAAAAGCCGATGGAGCCATCTAGTGCTTAAAAATTACAGTTCTATGTTTTTTGGACTTGTGTGTGCAAGAGCAGCATGTAGGTACAATCTTCATAGTCAGAGAGGGAAAACAACTCAAAATGCTTCATATTAATCCCTGACAGCTCTTGATTATTACAAAATGTACAGATTTTGGTGCCAGAATTGACCATGTTAAATTGTATGTGGAGATTTCTATTACTTCACTAGAGACACTCAAGTCTAGACAAAAAGGTTTTCTTATATTTATCCTCAGCCACTTTCATATTATCATTTTCAGTTATATATTTTTATTTCTGCTTGGCATTTAGACCCTTCCAGCACCTGTGCTACTCCTTTGCCTGCTGCTTCGGGGCAAGCACTTAATCTGTGGTTTTCTGTAGCATGACCTTCCTTCTGTGAACTGTCCTCCTGGCAGGCTGGCATATCAACCTTGATGCAGTGCTCTAGAGTTGGTCAGAAAGCAGGGAAGAGGCCACATTGCACATTTCATACTTTTTCCTTCAAAATCCTGCAGCAAGCTCCAGTGGCTGTTATTTCCCCCCTACCCTCCAGGTATCAGCAGGCAGGCATGCACACAAGACTCACACACACTTGACATTGGTTTTTTTTCCTCATAATTTCTTCTGCTGAGCTCAGATATAATTGCTCAACATTTGTCATCCACAGCCGTTTCACCCATTACATATTTACATGGTCATTTTCTGCATCTGTGGATAGCTTCTAGAGAGAAAGAAACATGATTTTTATAGGTATTGTTTAAATAATTGGGCTGGCTTTATTCTCCTAATGTAACCTAGGAAGGTGAGTGCAGATCAACAACTCAACAAAAAGGCCAAAGAGAATTTTGGTGCCCTATGGAGAAAAGACTGGGGTCAAAGCAGAGACTGAGCCAACCTACCAGCTCCTGCTGGCGTGGCAGATGCAGACAGGAGGTGTCACAGCAGGAAGAGCCACTGATGTTTCTGAGACAAACCACCTCTTCCTGGGTCCATAACAGAAGTCAGTGTCCCATAACCATTCTTCTTTTTTCTTTCTTTTTCTTTTTCTTTTTTTTTTTCCTGTCCAAATCTGTTCTAATTATATGGATTTCCTAGATATCATGCAGTGATTAATTTAAATCTTAATGTCCATTTAGCAATCTAAAACCTGTATAATTCAAAGGTAGGGCAGGCTTTGGGCATGGGAGATGACCTGACCTAGCTTTGGATGTTTGAAAGATAATGGCTAAATTTAAGCTGGTGTTTTAAGATTCTTTATAGTCCATAAGAGGAAGCATAAAAAGGGTTCCTTTTGATCTCCACATAGGTGCCTAAAATGCTGGAGTCAATCCCACATGGCCAGCAGTAACTACTGAAAATCAGTTGTTTACTAGGAATCTCAGGGTGAGTCAGAGTTATCGTAGTTCTTTTGGAAGCTGCTTCTGGGTGGCCATCTTAGGCAGGGGGGATGATGATTCTAAGAATCACTTAACAGATAAATTCCTTTTAATAGTTGCCCACTGTGCTTAGGAAAGGAAACTGAGTCTTGTGCTTTATAAACCTGTTTTGATTATTATTGATGGTTCTTTTGCCCACTATACATTTTAAGTTTTTTAAAAATGAGTTTCTTCAGTGATAATATTGTGAGAAGTCAAAATTAAGGTCCTGATGATGCCACAGTGCACTACTGCTGTATTATATTTACTAAATCCCTTCAAAGGGACTATCATATTATCACTATGACCTCAAAGAAATGTTAGTCTTGTTTAATCGTTAGAACAAAGAGCTTGAGGCCAGAAAGTTCATAATATCACAGTTAGGGACAGAGGAGAGCCAACAATGTGGTTCATAGAAAAGAGACCAGAAAAGACCTGTCTGAGTCAGTGGAGTGTTCCCATTTTGCCCAGCTGATGCAGTGCACAAACCCATGATATATCTGGTTTCTCCAGACATCACGTTGACATTAAAGCAGGTCCTGTGCCAAGCTGTCCTGTTTACCTCTGTCTACACAAGGAGATCGACTGATACAGCTCTCATGGCATAAATTATTTCTGAGCTTTTCTAAAAGCTGCAACTAGTTATTTAGGAGAAAATATTGTGGAATAGCTTATGCTACAGTGGTTACACCCATGACCTTCCCTGGAGAGAAGAAAATCCATTACAATATTCTAAACATGAACTCATTGTACACTTTTGCAGCATTTTCTTCAGGACTCTACAAATAGGCATCTTAAAATAACATTCTGAATGACATTAGCTATCTTTGAACAGTTAACTCTAAAATCCAATTACATGACTTGGAATGCTTAGCAAAACTTCGATTGGAGGCAATTAGAATTAAGTATGAGAAGAAAGAGGAATTATTACAGGGAGGAAATCTCCAAAGGAAAGGGAATGAATAGCAACAAAAGGAAAACTGTAAAGGAGAAAATCAAAATGCAGAGTTAACAGTGTAAGTCAAGATGGGAATACTTGCAGAGTTAACAGTGTAAGTCAAGATGGGAATACTTCCTCACCTGAGAAATTATGGTGGTTGTAAGCCTGAGTGGGCCACAGCAGTACAAAAGGGTAGGATATTCTCTAGATCTTAATGCCTGTTGCTCAGTGACATCACTGTGCAACTTGCTGGTTTCCGTGCATCGCAGAGTCATAAATTCAGACGTTAAACATGGAATCTGGCCTTCTCTGCAGAATGACTTTTCACATCCCCAGTGCCAAGGCAATATATTCCCCATTGTATGCCCATGTTTGTTCTGCCAGCCTTTTCACTGCTTGCTCCACCTACTCCCAATATGTCAAAGCCCAACTCTGACATTTCACTCTGACTGAGGGAAAGTGTGTTGTTTCCAGACGTGTGACAGGAGCTGTGGCAGGTGAAATGACAAGGACTCGTGCTGTGCAACAGGAGCCAGCAAGGGCAGAATAGAGCAGCAAAGCCTCCTCTCTCAGACCTACCCTGAGATACTCTCCAAGCTGTGTGCACCATTCTGTCAGCTTCCTACACAGTCCATGGACAGGATTTTCCATCCTTGAAGGACCAGGAGCTAAAGTGATTTTACAGAAATGCTGTTTCTTTTATTGTCATAATTCAGGAGCTGAGAAAAGATTACCTTGATTTTTAAAAAATCGTAGTTGTGATATTTGAGGGAATGTTATCTATGTAATGGAATTTTTTTGCCCTGTTTTTAATGTTCAGGTGTATTTTTAATATCTGTGCATGAATGTGTATCCACATCTTCTAGGAAAGTCTTTCTATCTGAGATTAAGAACGAAACAGAGTCCTTTGATTTAAATCTTAGTTTGACCAAGCAATTAGACAAGGAAGTTAGATGAACATTTTACTCCAAATGTTTCTGCAGGGGAAAAAAATTTTAAAAGCTGGAAGCATGGGACAGGAAGTCTGAATTAGCTGCAGGCAGTGAGACCTTGACTGGTCAGGAGAGACTGCCTGGAGTTTTCAGAGCAGGGTTCTAGACAACTCCAGACAATGTGATATCTACTTGTTACAAGTGACTTGGGAGGTGTCAAGAAAATACACATTATATTTTTGGGTTATCCAAAGGAAGAGCAGGAAAGTGCTACAAGAGACATGAGATCCAGCACAGCAGTTTGGGGGGCACACCTTGGTGCAGTTTGAACAGATCTATGCCCCAAGGGTGAGTAGATTGCTCTACAGATAATTCTTTTGTGTGAAGTTATCACAACATAAAGACTCTCTAAAACTGCAGAAAGAGGGAAAAATAAGAACCAAGGGCAGTAGGGGGAAAGCAGCAAATTCAAATGAGAAGCTTGTGTGCTATTTAACAGTGTGTGTGTTATTAATAGGTGTCAAGGAAAATGCTGATTTTCTACCTCTTGATGTTCTCACTTCAAAGCAGTGTACTTTTCTGGAAGCAATGCTTCAGCTGAACAGAGCTGTGGATCTCAGCATGGTAATAAATGGGTAAAATGTAATTGCCTTCACAAACAGGAGTCAGACTCAGGGAGCTGATGTTTCATCCTGCCATTAAATTCTCTCAGTCTGTGAAATTTCTTAGACAGTTTTGACTTCCTCATCCTAGATTTCATATTGCTTCTTTCTGCATATAGTTTAATATTCTAAATTCATGCCTGAAGGCCAGAGGTGCCTTTTTTCTTCCTGTTCTTTAAACACTAACTTGAAGGCTGAAAATATTCCTGTTTTTCCAAGTCTGGAAAAATGCACAATGGTCATATTACCAAAGGGAGAGAGAGGAGGGAAAAAAAAAAAGAAAAAGAAAAGGAATACTGTGTACCCAACAAAATAGAGGCAAGAATGCAAGAATGCAGGAATGTAAATGTGTTACAGGCTGTTATTAGGATTTTGGATGCAAAAATAAAACTTAGAAAATACTTAAGATTTGAAAAGGCATGATACCATCCAATTTATTTAGACTAGAAATTGCCCTCCCTAGATTGCTAAGGTGACAGGAAAAATTATGAAAAGAAGATAATTATATTTGTTTTAAGTCTGGCAGTTTTCACTGAAATGCCTGTCTCTCTATAATAGTTTTTTGAAGGAAGTGCCTTGGGGAATTACTAGAAAAATGATCTTTATTAAGTGTTCATGGCCATCTGAACTATCCACCCATCCAGTATAAATGTGTTCTGGCAAAACAAGTGTTTGTGTTGCCATGGCCTTTCCCATGATGTTATTTTCTTAAGCAAAAGCATTTTTCTAGCTGAGATCTTAACAAGGACACAGGCAGGGCGCCATGATTCAGTCCTTGAAGAGAAAAATAATGATTTGGAAGGAATGGTGAAGGAAAAAGATGGTCTCAGAGGGGGTAGAACACAAGACTTAGGTATCTAGTGTCTCTTTTGCCCAACAGAAGCAGTGACTCCCTCCACTGATCACCCCTGTTCTGCAGGAAAGCAGTGCAGCCTCCACCAGCACTGCAAAAACGCTGATGAGCCCAGTGCTGAGATTCTCCTGAGGCATCCTCAGGATAGGGAAAATCTTTAAAATAGCAGCTCAATTATTATTTGCTGAGCAAATCACATGCCTCAGATACAGACTTCCAAAAATCAGGTCATAGGGCCCTGTGCTGTGCACAGGTACAGGGATTCTGCACAAAAATATGTGCCCAAGGCCTGTGTGGATCCATGGGTTGTATTTGCAAGGTTTTAACTGTTCTATATGCTTGGGTTTGGGGGTTTTTCTGCCTTTGTCCTGCAAAATCTCTTTGGAAGGTCCTGCCTAAGGGTTTCACTTTGGTTTCTGTTCTCCAGTGAATACTTCTGCAAATGAAAGTGGTTGTGAATTTTACTTTGTTTATGGATTTTTTTACTTTGTTTGTGGATTTATACTCTGGGTTCAGATGAATAACTAAGTGTTCTAGCATCAAAATGGGTGAGCAGATCTCATAAGCATTGAACAACATTATTATAAAGTTGCAGTGACTAAAGCAAAACTAAGGGGTGCTTCCATGAAATGCTCAAGAACATGGCAGGTGTTGAGTCACCCTTTCTCTGCATATCTTCCCAAATTCCAGTAATCCTCACTTTCTGAGGCAGAGGTCATCTCTGAATCCATCTGTTTCCCATTCACCAAGGAGCCACAAATGCCTTTTGGAAGGAATAAAACACAAAAAATAAAGAACAGCAGGACCAAAGGCTGGGGCTTAGCTCTCAGAGGGTTTTGATTTTTTCCTTCCTCCAGCTCCTGTGAGACACCTCTCTCAAACTGCTTTCATACCCCTGTAGCACCACAAGTCACATCAGAATATTGATCTCAACAGAAAGTGTGAAAGGAATAAGACCCATGAATGCTGAATGTAGGTACAAATCCAGCTATCTATTTGTAGAAGGAAACACATTACAAAAAAAACCCCAACAGAAAACACAAAAACAAACCAACCAACAAAACAAAACAAAACAAAAAGCAAGCAATGAAAAATAAAAATAAGAGTAGGCCTGTAAAAATAGAATAGGCTGAGTCATCTTATTCTCCTGAAATCAATTTTCTTTGTAACAAAAACCACATGATGAGAGTGTGAGTTCACATCTCACTGATACCTGAACACACCATTTTAGTGAACAGATCAATTGCAGAACTATGGCAAAACAGGCAAAGCAACATGGATCATTTTATTTGCCATTAAATGAAATTAGTTAGTGTGACACTAAGGCAGCAAGTAGCATTTGATATATAGAATATGTTAGAACTTTGCTCCAGAAAGTATGTAATGTGTTCTCCTAACTACTGAGACCCATTCATGAGACCCATTCAATCTCATGTTCCTGCCCTGAAATTACTTTTAGAAATCCCAGGAATAGAGTTCTGCTCCATCCTCTGGGAAGCAATTCCTCAGGCTGCCACCTCACAATAAGTTCTTCCTGTTCAACTCAACACTTACCTGCTATCTGCCTGATAGTGCTCAAGTGTCTTCAACAACACACACTTGTCGTGTTCATACTCACTGGACAAAAATCACAAGATATCTAATCTAAAGGTAAAAATCCACAGAAAGAACATGAGGAGCAGGAGCTAAATCCAATTCGCTTTATGCAGCTAATTCCAAAGAAATTAAAAGGCTATTTATGGGGGGAAACAAACTTACAGCATAACACCAGTCATATACTTTTTTAAAATAAGATTTTGAAATTATATTAGAGAGAAAATTCCAAGTTAAAATTGACTCAATTAAGTCTCCAGCTCTTGCAGTTCAAGAGGGACATGTCTGATGTGTGAATGTTGTGGGATGTATCTGGCCCATGACTAAATCCTGAGTGGATTTAGTCAGCACAGTGTGGTGCAGGGAGCTTGCAAGCTCCATTCAGCAAGAAAAGGGTTGACCTGATAACGATTCTGGAACAGAGGGAAAGGGAATGAGCTGCAGGGGATGACAAGGCTGCCAGGACAGCAGCAAAGATCACCCAGAATGTAACACTGCTTAAAGGGAGGCATTCCTAAGTTGATGCTGACAGGAATTCAGAGATGTGGGTGAACCAAAAAAACAGATCTGGAGGCTGGAGATAGCCTCTAAATTGAGTTTACTGGTGCTTAGCTGCTGCCACAAACAGTGACAGTAATTTATAGTTGTGCCTCAGTTGTCAGGAAAAGTGAGTTAAAATAACCTATGAAAAATGAAAGCTTGTAAAATAGTCCACCTTCAACAATATGCTGGAGAACACAATGTAATTACAATTTACTTCCAGCATGTACTTTATTTTTATAAAAATTAATAGTACATTTAATTAATTATTGGAAATAACATGTTTTACTGGGGAAATAATGATGAATTTCTGAATATTAGATATTAGTTTTGTGGTTCCTATGATAAAATATTTTAGCTGCTTAGCTTATGAAAGCATTTAGAATTGTCCCAGTTTCTTTACTGGTAAATAATTTATTTAATAAAATACTTTAAAACTATTCTTCCGTAACTTGTGGAGTACACACCAGTTCTCAATCCACCTCAATGTCCACTCATCCAGTTCTCACTTCCTGAGTTTGCCTATGAGGATGCTGTGAGAGTGTCAAAAGCCTTGCTGAAGTCAAGGTAGACAGTATCCACTGTTCTCTCCTCATCCCTCCAGGCAGTTGTTTCATCATCGAAGGCAATCAGGTTGGTCAAGCATGATTTACCTATAGTGAATCCACCTGATTCCACCTTCTGGTCTTCCCTGTGGGTAGAGATGGCCTCCAGAATGAGGCACTCCATCTTCTTTCCAGGGGTTGAGGTGAGGATGACTGGCTGGTAGTTCCTTGGATCCTCCTTCTTGGCCTCTTTGAAGACTGGCATGACATTTCTTCCAGTCCTCAGACACCTCTCCTGATCACCATACCCTTTCAAAGATGATCGTGGGTGGCCTTGCCAGGAGGTCTGCCAGCTCTCAGCACCTGTGCGTGCATCCCATCAGGGCCCATGGATTTGTGGATGTCAAGTTTGCCTAGGTGTTCTCTAACCAATCCTCCTTGAGAAAGACAAGGTCTTCCTTATAGTATTCCTCTACCATGGTCTCAATATTCGATGAGCTTTGCAGTTCAAATTAAAATTTAAAATTTAAAATTTAAATTAGTCAGAATTCTCTAACTTTGCAATATGTTAGGTTCTTCCTAACAGGCATGTAGCATCAATCACACACTCACTTCTCTTCATATTTCCATGATTTCCATGATTCTTAATTTGGATTAACATTTGATCCAGAGCCTCGTTTATTATGTAAATGAACAGTAAGATAACTCTTCTGCTTAGGACTTGAGGAGGGGCAGTGGAACAAGTGGGTTCTAATTTACAGCCTGACTATTAATCATGAAAAAGCTATTAAGAACCAACATTTCTTTGATGTCTCGATGGTTTGTCTCTCAATTAATTAGCTGTCCTTTAAGGTCTGCTATCATGGCCATTCTGCTGCAAGTTGGATTGCAACAGTCCAGTTGTATATCTCTTATGTTTTAGATGAGAATGATCTGATAATGTATTTCACTTTGAATTAGCAATTGAAAAGTGTAAGTTCATTTTCCCACTGCTTTTTAAATGCCGATGTGTGTTGTAAATAGCCTACGAATGACTGTCATCATTGGTCTGTCACAGAGAGGTGTTATTCATGTCCCAAGTCTTTGGAGTAACTAAATTCTCTGATCAGACTTGTAAATAATAAGTTCTTAATTTCATGCATGGAAATTAAGACAGTTGATAACACCTAATAGTGACATAGTGGGATTCAGCACAGTGGGATTTAGCTTGCAAGGAGGGGCCTTCCCAGCACCTATAACTTGCTTCTTCCAAACATTTTTACCTCTACTGTAGGGGCAGTTGAAATGCAGGAGAATCTGGTCTTAAATCACCACATTCTGTAACACAGAATTCCTTCTATAGTGGAACAGCTTAGAAACCATAGAATCATAGAATGACTTAAGTTGAGAAGGTACCTTAAAGATCATCTGGTTCCAACCCCTCACCATGGGCAGGGACACTTTTCACTAGACCAGGCTGCTCAGAGCTCCACCCAGCCTGGCCTTTAACACTTGCATGGGTGGATGGATTATTCTGTTTCACTGTTGTGGGAAAGAGCAAAGGACAATCACAGAGACAGGCAGCTGAAGGCCACCATCAGTTAAATTTGCCAACTGCTCTGTGTGCGGCATCCCATTTCCAGGAAATGGTTGGGCATGGCTGGCTGTTGGGAAGTAGAGAATTGATCTTTTGATTTTCCTTTCCACAAAGCCTTTGATTTTGCTTTATTAAGTTGCCTTTACCTTGATCCACAAGTTCCCTCCTGTCTTATTTTCTCCTCCTCTGTCATGATGAAGAAAGGGGTAATAGAGCAACTTGGTGGGCATCTGGCTACCAGACAAGGTCAAACTCCTGCACTATGTGATAGATGTTTTGGAAATGTTGTGATGGATTTTATTTTGCTTGGATGCATTTTTATACCTGTAAAGATTATGATAAGGCCAAGAAATGGAAGTGTATTCTTGTCCAAATTCTGTTTGTCCTCTGTGTTTGAAGGACTGAACGACATTTGCCAAACTATTCAGTTGTTGGTCAAAAGTTGGAGGAGCTACCAGAACATGCTCCTCTAATACTTGTGAATTACATGATTTCAAACATCATGTTCCCAGGGTTTGAACTAGTGCTAAGGTCTCAAAATCTCTGGTACAATCCAGAAATTAGCTAACTGTGAATCTAATCAGTTACAGAAGGAGATCAACTACCGTAGAACACTGTGGCCCCTCGTTGATGTTACTCAGAAGATGTTTGTGGCAAGTGGTGTCTGATTTCAGACTCCTAGAAAGAATTTAAGAATACGAGTCACAGATCTCTAGCACAGTGGTGAAATGGATGAAAGGGGTGTTTCTTTGGTTTTTTTTTAGTTTTTTTTGCCCTAACCCAATTAGGTGTCACCAGTTTTGTAAAACAATGAAATCTCTTGTTCTGGTCTCAGGGATTTCCTATAATTGCATGAATGGAAAACAAAGAGCAGGGACTCTACATTGGAACGTTCAGAAAGGGGACTGAGGCCAGTGAAAGCATCTCCTCCTTTCAGGAGGTTGTGATGTGGTTATGAGACTTGGAGATTAGTTTGAGTTCCCATGCTATCTAAGAGACAGCAATTATAAAATTAAGCCACTCAAGATCATGTCAGTGTCAGTGGGCACTAGGCAGCCACACTGCTTGGTGCTGGGCCATTCTGCAGAGCCTGCCTTGGGAGATATCCCAAGGATACCCATGGAGTATGAAAGGAGCAATCAGCCAAGAAAAGCAGGAAAAAGTGTTCTTCTGAAGTGGGGGAAGGGATGTTGTTTGTTTCTGATTTTAATCTGCAGAAGTCCAAGAAAGGGAACCAAAAAATTAAAGAGTGGGAGGACTGAACTGGAGGGGAGGAGAGTAAAAGTATCTTTTTACATCAAGAATATCCAGAGTAGACCACTGTTTAAACCTTGGAACTTCATTATTCTTGGTCCAGCTGGCAGTCTGTTAGAAGAATCCTCCTGACTCCTGCATATACAGATTTTGGAGAATTGCAGGTTTTCCCATTTCCACTCTTGCAAGAGTAACAATTTCCTTACCAGAAACACCAACATGGGGAAAGCTACATATCTGGAACTCTGTCCCACGGTAAGGTCAGAGGGAGCTCAGCTGCTGCTTCAGGAGCCCAGAGGGGACATCCAGGACAAGGCCAAGAAGAGTCTGTCAGTGTTAGTGTTAAAGACAGGTAACCAACTGCACTGTGTCTGTGTTCATAGTAAATCCCTCACAGTGCCACATTAGCCAAAGCCTCTGCTGTAATGTACGAGTCAGAATTCCAAAGGCTAACTGCTCTCTGCCAGGAGAAACTGGTTTCTGTCTCCTGGTTTCCTGCAGAGCTTTCAGAAGCAGAACAAAAGTGTGTCACAGGAAGTGTGTGGTTTGTCCTGCCTGGCAGTCCCTGAGAACCCTCATCATCCCTGATGCTTTTTTGCCTAAGTGTTTGAAAGCATGTCCCTGAAAGGTGCTTGCAGGCAATAGACATTTCTCTTTACTGCTTCAGTAGAAATATCCATCCTGGCAAAATGCAATGAGGCAAACTGTGATGCTGCCTGAAGAAGGAGTACCAGCCATGGCTTTTTCCAGTGGTCAGGGACAAGGGGAGCAGAGATTACAGCTCTCAAGGTAAAGCATGTGCATCTTTCTTGACACTGCTGATCCAGGCTAAAGTGTGCCTTGATATTGCTGTGAGACCAGGAAGACTTTCTCTTTATTGTCTGTATTCTTTTCAGTGCCTTGAAATAACCAAAAAGACAGGCAAGAAATCATCCAGTGGCATATGATAGAGAGAAAGAGAAATGTGGGGCAGAAGAAGACACTTTTCTGGAGAAAACTAGAGACTGGGGGAGATAAACTGAGCTTGATTTCATTATTCATGTCGAGTTCAGCAATATAAACCACAAGCCGATAAATTTTAAATATAATACTCTCTATTGTAATATAAGACAATCTTCATGAACCCTCTTACCACTTTGTGTTTCAAGGTATTTTGAATTTTAAAGTCTTCAGCCCAAGCAAGGGCATGTCTGCATGCACTACCTAACCGACTTAACCATGCACATATGCAGCTTTTTAAAGAATTGTATATAGAGGAGAACTAACCAAAATAATAAAAGCAGCCCTGAAAACTTAAGACAATAGATTCAAAATTGATGCATTTCCCATTTTCTTGAATTTCCAACCAGCTTTTTCCAAAGTAAAACAGAAACATCTTGACACTGCCATACACATGCAGATTTCATTTGGAATTTTCAAAGGTCAGCGCACAGCAGCTATGTACTTTGGAAATCCATTTAGGGGCACAGATACTATTCTTAGATAGTAAACAAATGAAGATGGACTTCTATGCCTCTAGTTGAACATTCCTCAAACTTACAGAGAGTCCACACCTAAATATGTCTGATAAATATTGTGGTATTCTGGGATTCTATGTATTTTATCACTTCTTAGATACATTTATTTAATTCTTGTTATCTATAAAAGGTGTCCTTACTCAGATATGTCATCTCCCAACTACTTAGATCTTCTGGATTAGGTACTGTTGTCCATAGTGTGTGTTATTACTTGCATTTATTTTTCTGGACAACTTTTATTGCACAAGGAACCTGTATTGTTGTTCTGTGAAGTGTACAAAACACAGGAGTGCAAGAAGCAAGAAACAATGTCACCAAGCCTAGTAAGAGTAAGGTTTTGCTAAAAGAAGTAACTTAATTCAGGGGCAGAGATGTCCCCACAAGCTCACAGACTGGGCCACCATACCAGCTCATCTTTCTGATTCTGTAGTTTCTGAAACATTTCATCAAGTGCAACTGCATTGAAAATTGGTATCTCAATCCCTGGGTTATCTGTGTAGCCATATTCTTCATAGGTGGCACTGAGACAGGAAAGTAGTTGTAATTTAGCATTTGGAAAGTTGGCACACACTTCTATGTCAACTTCCCTTTTTAGCTAAATGCTGTTTCAAAATTCTTCCATGTCAGACATGGATAAAAATAACTCAGAGATTGGAGAAGCTTTTCAGACAGGAGTCAACAAAACCAAAAGTCCTGCTCTATCTCTGCCCAGGACAAGCAATATTTAAATATTCCAGGCATTTTCACAACAGTTGGAGTTGCAGAAAATCTGTACTGAACACAGACCATAATCTTTCTAATGGCATGTTAAATTTGTTGAGCACTCTGGAAGTGAGCCAGTTGTCTGACAGTGTTACAGGAAAGGGATTAGGTCAGAATGACCTAGACACATGCAGAGAAACCATTACCTTCCCAAGGCATTCTGCTTGGGATAATCATTCTGAAACCTACAACAAGGAATGCCATAGCTGTGAAATTAGGAAGGAACACCTGGGCTAATGAGTGCTACAAACGAAACAAAAGCCCTCTGCTCTGAAGGCTCTGATATATTTACTTTTATCTCTTATTTCCGTGACATTAAATATTTGAGAGAAGTCCCAGGAAATCCAGAACAAAACACTAAAAATGTCACGGTAAGCAAAAATATTTTTCTCCTCCTCTTGATTCCAGGGCTGTGAGCTAAATCAGGATGTTTGCTTTCCTTTGCCATCCGCTTCTAATACATAAATAAAGCAACCACTCCTCTGTTGCAATGTGTCTGAGGTATCTGTAATCACCCTGTCGACTGACAGTAATTGGTATTTGCTTCGGTCAGCTTTAAAGTCATGCTAATTAAAGCTGATCTTCCTACTCACATAGTGAAAGAAACCAGTATCTGGAGGCAAGATCATCTGGGGAAAATTTTAATAAATCCTCAGGCACCAGTGTCTGCCTCCCTCAGAGCTGGCAGCAGTGGCCTCCATGCTCCAAAAGAACACTATGTCATAGTGTCATGGTCTCAGCCCAGCCAGCCACCAAGCTCCAGGCAGCCGCTCGCTCACTCTCCCATGGGATCAGGGAGAGAATCGGAAGGGCAAAGGCTGGAAAACTCAGGGGCTTGAAATAAAGACAGTTTAATAAGAAAAACAAAAGCCATGCACACAAGCAAAGCAAACAAGGAATGCACTCCCTGCTTCCCAAGGGCAGGCAGGTATTCAGCCATCTCCAGGAGAGCGGGGCCCCCTCATGGTAATGGTGACTTGGGGAGGCAAACATCATCTCTCCAAATGTCTCCCCACTTCCTTCTTCTCCCCCACTTAATATACTGAGCATGATGCCATACAACATGGAATATCCTTTGGTCAGCTGGGGTCAGCTGTCCTGGGCTGTGTCCCCTGTCAACTTCTTGTGCACCCACAACTCCCTCAACAGTGTGGCCATAGGAAAAGCAGAAAAGGCATTGGCTCTGTGCAAGGCCTGCTCAGCAATAACAAAAAAATCTCTATATTATCAACCCTGTGTTCAGCACAAATCCAAAGCACAGATTCATTCCAACCTCTGTGCAGAAAATGACCTCAGCCCCAAAGCAGAACACATCTTCTCTAGGCTTTTGTCTTCTCCATGTGCATCATTGATTCTACCACTAGGACAAGGAAAGCTTATTGTGCTGTGTAGCAAACCAGCACACATTGATGGCCAAGACTGTGTGAAAGCCAAAGATGTTTACTATTTTTTCTGAAGTTTTCTTTCTCCAGTTCTTCACTTTCCTGAGAGTGCCTACCATCCCCAGAGACCTGTAGAACAGAGAATAGAAAACACAGAGAGAGGAGGAAGAACTGGGGATACAATGTGCGATTCCTCAGGTGTGAGCTTTAGTCAGGACACTGGAATCAGTACCAAGTGCCCAATAAACTCTTTAATTATGGCATGACTTACCATTGTGTTGGGGTACCTTCAGCAGTCTGTGGCAATGCTTGTTAATCTGGTTCATTATGGAATCAGCAGGAAGCACTCACCTTGGAGCCCCAGCACACTGCTGGCTGTGCTGGCTCAGCTGGGTGCTGGCCATCCAGTCACTCACTGGCTACTGATGTTGGATAAGATGGGACTGGAGTTAGAGGCTGCAGAACAATAGGATGTCCTTGTTCAATAACCTCTGTAAAGGCTTCAAGGTGGTTTGAAATCTAGCAAAACAGTTTCATAAGATGTTATATGCTTTCCCTTACAAAAACGTGAAGTAGCTGCCAGGAAAACTGAAATAAAGAACTTGAAAGTCAGATTAAATAGATACCAGTGGATTTTCCAGGACTCTTCCATCCTTCATTTTCTAACTTGTTAATACAAATGCTTTGCAAGAAGTAGGTCAGTCCTAACAAGAAAGTTATAGGTTTGCATCTTGTCCAGTTTTAACTAGTGCTATGTTATTTCATTAGTGTTTTTTGTAAACCACTGATAAAACTAAAGATGTACTTGCCTCAACATCCTCCATAAGGTGTTGCCAAACTCACATTAAGTATATACAAAGATTTTGTAACTAAAGATACATGTGCATCATTTTGTGTATGTTATCATTTGACAACATTGTCATAAAATGCTATTTTTAGTACCACTGTTGTCTCCTTTAGTAATTTTATTTTTTGTTTTTCTGGCAAATGCAAAACTTGTCTGAAGATATACAAAGAACCACAAAAACTGGAGGTTCCAAATAACAGTAAGAGCTACAAGTTGTCATGATTAATCCAGATTTACAGCGTGAATGCTAGCTTTTCATTACTCTGTAGTATAGGACATACAAAGAAAATAAACTTATTATGTTGGTGTCAGATGTTTTGACAGCTTAGTAGACATCGCATTCCTATTTTCTTTCCTGTCTCATATGGCACTGCTGTCTTCCATACCATTTAATAGTTGCATAATTGTTCCCTTTCAAGCATACAAACAATGAGGTCAACTTGAGTCATGTCAAATAACTGGAGCAAATACCACATATGAAACCATTTAAGATAACAAGTCATGTAATCACATATATTACCCCTTGCCTAGATTTTCTGGATCATGCTAGAAGTGTGTTAGAATCCACAAAAGCAACAGAGCTCACCAACTGGCTTTTTTGCCTATGATAAGCAGCTAATGAGCAGTTTATTGCAAAGTATTTAATAAAGACAAACTAGAATTTAAGGTTCCCTTCCTCTACATCGTCATGTTTCTTTACTCTGACCTTTTCAAGGCAAAACCTGTGTTTCCCTGCAGGAAAAATATATGTCAGGGATGAAGGTTTAATTTTACTTTAGTGTGTATAATAACATTCAGCTATGTTACATTTTAAAGCTGCCTAATTATCAGATATAACATCTGGGATACAGTATCTATCAGACTGTGTTTTATCCAAACTGGGCACTGATACAAGAAAGTGTTATTTGTATTTATTAACTGGAATATAGAGAGAAAGGTCAACACATTCCCTATTCATCCTTCATCAGCAGAAAGGCTGGTGAGCAGCAGGGTAAAAGTAAAACCCTTAATCAACAAAAACTTGTACCTTCAAAAATATGCAAGACACATGAAAGCAAAGCAGAAGCTTCTTACCTGTGCATTTTTTTATTTTACTGAATCATTCAGTTAAGCTGTAGAGCACATCACAGACCTCTTTTGTTCTCAACTGAAGCCAAAAGAAGTGGTTTCTCTCTTGCTACAGTGGTTGACAAGAAGCACTGAAACACTGTTCATAAAGAAGCAGCAATTAAGAAAAAGCAGAACATGGCTAAAATACTCCCTATTAATATGTTTTATTCCATTCTGCAGCATTTTTAAAGTAGTTAAACAGTTGTTTCTATGATCCTCCCAGGTACTTGCGACAGTAGTAACAATTACTGACTTTTCAATGTAAATTGTTCTGCCTCCAGAGATTTTGTTATCCACACTGCAAGGCCTCACCCAGAAGAGCTAACTCCCTTCTGGCCTTTCAGTCCTAGAGAGTTTCAAGCAGCTGCTGGAGGGTGTGTGGACACAGGGATTTATAGTGTACATGTGTGGTTCTAACCCCTACATCCTCATTAGCCAGTTTCCCAGTCATCTGCTACAGCACAGCCACCATTCACACTCCCAGTATAGCGCAGCAGAGTGGCCTTTCCTGCATGGAAGGGATGCTCAACACAGGGGCTTTATTCAGAATAACACAGAAGTGCCTGACTGGGTTAGAGCAGCAGCCTGTCTGGGCCAATGTGCCAGGCCATTGTCTCCTGCAGTGAAAGAAGATTCTGTTTAGGGACATTGTGTGAGCCTGGCCACTTCCTGTGGTCTGTTCTCCTCATAGTCTTTGAGCATCACTGGGTTATGGAGCACATCTCTGCCTATTGCCTGTAGCATTTGCTTTGACAGTGCTCTCTGTGGTTCTCTAGTTTCAATGCTAGTTTCAGTGACTGCCCTGCTGGTTTCAGTGACTGCCTCCCTCTCACACTGTAATATTGCAGGATTTGATGAGTGACATTCACCTTATCAACCACCTTAATGATTCTCAGTACCCTTCCTGATGATGTCCAACATAATGACTTCTTGCTGCTGCTGGACACTGAGGTGGAAGATCACTTTTCTCCCTCAGCATCTCTGATGTGGCCTACAAGACAACTCTGGTCCCTTTCTCCATCACAGACTTTTTTCTCTCCAGTCCCATTTACCTTGAATACATGAGAGCTGTCAGAGTAATCCAGTCTAATTTAGCAACTAAAGTGGCTTCAAACTTCTGTGGTTTTAATCAGAAAACAAAATGGAATCCTAACTGGAAAATAAAACTAGGTCTAGATCAGAATTTGAAGTAGCATTTTGAAACTCCTTCCAGACATACTTACATATAAAAGCTACTATTGCAAAATATTAATTTGACTGAGAGCTGGCATCTCCTGGCAACTATTTGTGCAGTAGAAGGACTGTTTAGACTGGGTTGTGCACAAGGTTTTGTTTCAGGACTGAAGGAAGAGTGCCCTGGCTGCTCGCTGCTGCTCTCTAGGTTCTCAGTGGGCTTGTCCACTTGAGGCCTCCTCCAGTGATCTCCAGGCTTTAATGGAAGAGGGCTGTCATATGTCATATGAGTGGGTTGCATGGTTATTACTAATGGCAGGCCCTGTAGGTGACAGCAGGCCTGTTTCTCAAAGCTGGGCAGGTGTGTTTCATTGTCTGTGTTTCTGTGCTTCCATGATTTATATGAAGTCTGTGAAGTAATGTCCTAGCTGAAGGCCCATGGTGTGCCCCAACCAGTGAATCACTGTGTATCCAGGAGAGAGCAAATGTAACCAGCCCTGATTCCTAACTGTTTCAGCTACTTATTTTAAACCCATTATGAATAAAGGGTTGAATCTTGTATGTCAGCATCATACAGAATATAATTTTTGAAGAAACTCTAATCATAGAGATGAAAAGAAATATATTGATGGAAGACTCATTTTTCAATGCCTGGTTGAGTTACTCAGCAGGATTAAAAATAAAATTAAAAAATCCTTCATATAAGCAAAGAGATCTTTACAATCTTTTAAAAGTAATTTCTACTGTCGCTAGCTTCCTCAGGTAGAATTTGAAGCAGCCTTTCATGTCACATATGATATTTTCGTCTTGTGTAAGTGTTTTTTGATTATATGTTATAATTAAAACATTTTGCCATTTCATTTATTAAAATAAGAGTACTTGTATTGTATATAAGTTACATAATTATGTAGAGTAAATACAACTGTTATTTAGATCCAGCATAATTTTTCCTGAAAATAATCCCTTCTATTTGTAACAGTTAGATGTACAACTGCAGTTCTTTGATTGTGGAAGCTGACAGCTCACACCTGAATACTCTTGAGATGGTGTTGTTTATGCCTGTGGTAGAGAAACAGGTCAGTCTGACTCAGCACACTGTCCTGATTCCTGCCTTTGAAAGAGCTCTGTGTCTAAAAATGAAGAGCATGTGCACATCTGTCTGATTGTGAGTTCTCCTGAAAAGGCACTACTGGTCTTTTCTAACATCAGCCTTCTTTACTCTTCAATAAATAGGTCCTTCCTGCAGCACAGGAGCCAATGTTCTCCTCTTATCTCTTCATGTCACACTTTGAAAACATTATTTTCTCAAGAAATACTTCTACTGTTCCCTTGGTAACCCCAAGTGGCAGAAGTGCTATCAGAACAGTTCCTTTCTCCACCTCAGAATATGTAAAGGTATTGTGCTGTTCCTGCTTTTTCTGAGTAAAGCTCAGGAGGAATGAAAAATCTGAGCCTCTGCCTTACTCAGCATATTGAGTAACCAGCCCAGGGCAGCTATAAAACACTTTTAAAGCCAGGCCTCCCTCCCCACTGGCAGCAGCTCCGTGCCACTGGCATCCAGCTCTCATTTTAGAGTGATTTGTTTGTCTTCTGGAGGCAGCAGATGGCAGCAAAGTTGTACAGATGCGCCAGGAGAAGGAAATATCTTCGTGTGCACACACTCTAACAACATTCCATGGAAAAAACGTATCATTTGTTTCTGTCTGTCTTGCAGTGTGGTTAAGACAATAAATCAGGTTTATTGGCCCTCGTGCACTTGTAACATAAGGGGTTGTTTTTCCCCCATTACCAGGAGTTAATTAAATCAGGTTGGAGTGAGAGGGTGTGAATTATTTCTCAGTAAATCATCTTCATCTCTGTAGGACCCACTTCTTTGTGCAAATCTCTTTATATCCTTCATTAAACAGATACTTATGGCCCTGTGCAAATATTATAACAAAGTGCTGGTGTGTGCACTTTGATTGACTGCCAGTTTCTGCTGTGAGCTATGGAATCCCTCTCCAACTTGAACTGTCCAGATATATCCTTTTCCAACACTTCAAAACAGGTAGCAAGGTTGGGGTTTTTTAACATAAAGAGAAGAAAGAGAGGAGGAAGGAAATGCTACTATATAAAGTCTTAGTGTTTAAAACACTCCAAAGTCCTACTGCATTAAATAAAAAATGAAGCCTGGGTTTTGGACAAGAACACTGGAAGTTTCTGGGATTCCATCCCTGCTCATGAACACATTTAGTGACGCACTTGACACATGTATGTTTGCTGAAGCTGTCACTGCCAGCAGCACCAGATCCACTTAGAGCAGCAGCAATGAGCATACCCTGCTGAACTCATTTCAGATTGAATGGAGAGTCTGGATTTGTGTTCCTTCTTTTTGACAGGGATCCCATTCCTTACTTTTATCTTTCAGTAGTTTCTTCGCTGTTCAAATACAGAAAACATGAATAAATGAAGTATAAAGCAAAATTTACAATACAGTCTTTTGGTATAAAAATAGCCATGTTTTTGAAAGAAAGCTGAGGCTTAGATTTTCTTCCTGCTGAAGTCAGTAGAAGTTTTGTTTCAATTAGAAGGGATCAGTCTCAGGCCTGGGATTTGGTGCTAAGATTCCCATCTGGCTCACCAGTTCATCACACCAGCATGTCTGATGTCTGTAGGCAGTAAGGAGACTAATGATACATGCCAGTTGCATATTTTTCATGTTGTTTATCAATAAAGGGCCAGACTATGAATGTGTTCCTTATGCAGAGTGAGATGCAGGGCTGCACAGCCTCGGGAAAAAAATTATTTTGAAACAGTGACTTAAAATCCCTCACTTTTTCCTTGTCTCTAAGGAGAACAGAATTATTTTACAAGGTGCAACTGTCCTCTTCCAGTGTGCAGCTCAGATCTGCTCCTGAGTGGGCAGGCAAGGAAGCGTGGTGGCCTCTGAGAGTTCGGTGCTTTCCAGCAGAGAGACACCAGACCTGGGTCACGTCAGGGGAAGTGAGGAGCCCACACACCCTCCTGTGCTGTGCTGGAACAGCGGTGGGATGAATTGCACGGTGCCTTCCAGCCTTTGGGTGATTCAGCTGCATGGAACTCCTGTCACAGTAACCACCTCTTGAAAGGACAATGAGCGTGTTTGTTTGATGAACTGCTTAGTTTGCTCCTGAACTAACAGATAAGATCCGGTTTGTTTGTTCTCCCTTTCTGCCAATACTACTGGACATCAGAGATTAAGACCCAGACATTTATTTGTTTGTTTTTACACCATGTTAGAAAAGTATGGAGAAAATATAAACTTTTTCATAAGTGATGAAAAAGTTGCATGTAATTTGCAAAGATGTGACAACTTCTTTGAACAACAATGGAAAATATTGGGAGAATACTTATTTTGCAAACCTATTCTGAGAGTCAGAATTTATTACAAAATATGTGCCTTCACTGGGTAGAACAGATCTTTCTTGACTTTGGAAAACCCCAGGATTTTGTAAGGGGATGAGAGACTTAAGGAGGTCCAGTTAAACGTTTCGTAAAAGTTATCATAGAATCAAAAAAGTAAAAAAAAAAAATCATTTGGCCTCCTCATTGCTGTTGTGTTTGCTGAGAATGTTGCATGCAGAACACCCCAGTCTTATCAAATCATTAACATTGATTCTAGTCTTAATGAGAACATTTGTTTTTCATTTGGAGACATTATCAAGCATTTTGACTAGTGTACATAGCTTGTAGTAAAAAGAGTTTCACATAGCAAAGTTCTTTACCTCATGAACAAATTATGCTCCTTCTTCTCATGAAGGATATATGGCCTCATTCCAAAGAATTAAGTATTTAAAAATTAAAACAATTTCAAAGCTGACACAAATTATTTGGTGAAAAAAGCCCTGTTCCTTAAAAAATATTTGGATAATAAAAGCAAACCCTTGTGAACACAATAAACAGATCTTAGTTAGGCATAATTGGATTTACTTATTGGTTGTACTCAGTCATGCTGGAATTCTTTCTCCTGATGCTTGTGTGCTCTACACTATTTAAGTATGATGTGAGATAATATGAAACGGTGAATTGACGGCACAAGGAAACTATTTGGATGGCTGTCTGGAGTTGCCATTATTGGCTTTAATTATGACTTGCTGTCCTTTGGGTACTCAATGAGCCAGAAAAGACTTCATATGTGCCAAAGTATTCATTAGTATTCCCCTTTCTGTCATTGTGCTTGCAGAAGGAGTTTATATCTGGCACCTGACTGCAGTTCTCCTTAGCAAGGACCGAGATGCTTTGCAGATTTTGATAATCATCTGAAAGTACACCAGTGTCTCTACTTCTTGGATGCAGTAGAAGTTGTTCCTAGGTAACAGTGGAAGGACTGACCAGTTTCTAATGTAACTGGAGAACAAACACTTTCTGTGGTTGTTCACTTGACATTGCTGCTTAAAGAAAATTTTGTGGTACCAATTGGAGAAAGAAAAATAATTACTTGTTTTCTTCTTTCAGTTTAGGGAACCTGCACTAGGGCTTCATGGGAGATTCCTTGTATATCAGCATTTTAGGCACCTTGCCATCATTCCATATAGAATTAATAAGGAAGCCCAAAAATCTTTCTGAAATAAAAATAGCCTTTGGAATCTATTTTGGTAATGAAAAATTGCCTATAGTGAAGAATTTTTTAATCTGCCATAGGGTGTCCCTAGGGTAGGTACAAAACAATAATCACTCATGAAGAATATTCCATGAATTCTTCTGACACTTCACTGTGGAGGCTGTGCTGAGAATGGTGACCACTCCTTTGGCATCCACTCTTGAACAGACTGGTGGACAAGGACGAATTCCTGCTCCAATGCATATTTACCATTGCAAAACCTAATTTTAATTTAGAACCTTGTTTGAGCTTCAAGTCATGTTTTTAGCAGTGGTGTTTGAACTTCAAGTCATGTTTTTGAAATACCGTCCTGTGGGACACCAGACTGTTCTTAGAAACAAATATTTTAACAAAGGTGGTGTGTAAACAGATACTCCTGATTTTGAAGGCATTTGATGACATCTTCCACTTCTCATCTGTCACATTACAGCATAAGCTGGCTTTGACCTAAGTACGGAGTTCTTCTCTGAACTTCTACAGTTACAGGAGGATGCTCAGTTTTATGGGCTGGTTCACAGTCTTGTTCTCCCCGAAACCCCAAATCCTTACACTTCTCAGAGATTTTAGTTCTGGTTCAGCCACTGTTGAAGCATTCATGCCCAATGTTTTGCTTTATGGGATGAAGTGAAAAGATGCTTAGCCAGGGTTTTTCAGTATCCTCCCCTGCTTGGGCAGGAGGAAGAGCTTACACCTGGACAGTTTACACCTGGGCTTGTGCAGAAAAGGATGAGAAGGGAGGATGCTGTCTTGATACATTCTACCCCTTATAAACCCATTCCCTGAAACCTGGAACTGAGACTGGGATATGATGTTAGCTGTGCAATGGGAAAGAGTCCCTGCCTGCCATTCTCCTGCTCTGTCATTCTCCTCCAGCTTATCTAGCCTAGGTTAGCCAAAATCCACTGTCATTGTGTTTCCAGGGTTTCCTTGTCTGCTCTTTACATTCAAACAATGTGCCATCTTTGAGCTACTCACTACTTTCTGGCATGTCTACCTCAGCAGTGTTTGTGCTTTAAAACACATGGTTTCAAAAACTGGTGGGGGAATGGAGGGAACTAAAAAAAAAAAATAAAAATCTTTCTTTCCTCTGGTTGCTATTTATTGCAACCAGAGAGTTTTGCTTCGCCTTACAGGCACGGCAGGTGGTGCTCTTGGTCCTTCCAAATACAAGTTGCACTTCCTAAACTCCAGCCAGGTCAGAACTGTGCCATCCTGCACCAGCTGGCTGGTTTTAGTCCTGTGTGATTCAGGACAGGGTCTTTCAGCTTTGAGTGAAGTGCTTTCCACTAGTGAAGAGGAAAGGAGGGAAGAAAAGGTACTCTATGTGGGGGTTTGGCAGGAAATGAAGAAAAAAGATCAATAAAAACAAAAGTAACTAGTTGGCAAGTACATACTTAACCACACTGTAGCCCAATCCAGCCTTCTGTCCCAAATTTAGATGGGAAAAACACTAACTGTGGAACTTATAAGGAAAACGTTGTAGCCATTAGATTGGATGGTTCTGTTGACATTGTTTTGGTTGTGCCATGCTTTCACATTGTAATTTCTCACTGCAAGTACCACAAAACTTGTAACAGCAACAATTCTAATTTCCACGTTATCTATGATCTGAGAGTAGCCACTTGTTTGTCTTGTTTGTTTCTCAGCTGGAAGCTATACTCTGTGCTGAAGACCATGCATTTGTGTCATCCCTTTCATCTTACAAGATCTGGATCAGAAAGGCCACCAGCAGGAGACAGGTAAATTCTCTTCCAGCTGTTTACAAACAGGTAATTAAAACTGGCAAAGTGTCATTAATTATTTTTTTTTAATAATGTTTCAAGTGTAAAACCCAGCTCTCAAGATTTCAAAAATCTTAGTTGAAAGTGCTTAGAAAGTAACTAAAAATAGGCAATTCTGAGCAGAACTTCAAAGTTTGGAGAGAAAAATTATGAATACATGCCAAGTATCTTATCACTGGATCCCTACCCAAGGTTTTTGCAGCAGTTTCCTAGAAAGGTGTCATTGCCAGTTTTTTTCAATTTTTCTCACAAATATATGTTCTTGAGGAATTTAGTATTTGGTAAAAAAAAAAAAAATTAAATCCCCACTTCATTTATCCTAGAGACACTGAGTTCTGCTGTTCCCTAGTCCTCTCCTGTATATATTAACTATGTTCAGAGAGATGGTAAAATAGGGGAAATGCTGTATTTCACCCAAGAAGTTACTCAGATACACTTGTTTAGGTTTTAGTTTGTTTTCTTGGAGTGCAAGGAGTAGACACCAATAGATGGTGCTGGTGATGCATTAGTAAGGTTCAGTTACACATTAGTTTTCTGGTCTGTGCTTGGAATTTGTTTTTAAAAAAGAGAACAAAACAAAACAACAAAAAGGAACAAAACAACAAAATCCTTCATGCTAAGCTTTTATCCAAAATGTTCTCCCCACACTGAACCGGACACCGTTTAACTTTAACCTGAGCTGTGGCCCAGGAAATCCTTCAACATAAATAACCTTGGAAGCTGCCATGACCATTTTTGGAACGTGCTGCCTCAATAAATCTGTTACTTTGTTGTGCAATGTTGAAGTGTGCAGTTGTTTCTCTGATTAATTAGGGCAAAAAATAAACTTGCAGGATCGATCCAAGCTGTGACACGTTTCAGCCCTGGCTTGAACATGTGGGTAGAAAAGAGCCTTAGAGCCTTCTCGATAGACCTGCCCTGGAATTTTGGGATGCATTGCTGGCTCGGAGTTTACTCCATTTGATGAGATAAGGTGGCTGCTAACAAAGTTTTCAGGGGAAGAGTTTTGGTCTGTCCCAGGATTGCCATGCTAGGTTAGCACAAGTAGGACTGAACACAGTGAGAAATGATTAATCTTGACCACTGCCCCCACTAAAGACAACATAACTGAAGTGTTTTATGTAATTGTGTTTATTTTATTTCACATATTACCCATGGAGAACAGCTGATACATTCTCTATATCTTTCACCAGTCTGGAATGCAAGATAAAAAAAGGTATGGAAAAAGAGTTTAACGTTTGACATTCACGATATGAAAAATAGAGGGGATACAATGTTTTAAAATGCCCTTATGCAATATATATATATATATATA
>VZRX01002790.1:0-106789 GCA_013398075.1 Notiomystis cincta | reverse complement strand
CAAACGGGGCCCGCGGCCGGCCCCGCCGGGCTGGGCCGGTCCCGCCGTGTCCCCACCTGTGTCCCGCCGGCTGGGGCGCGACAGCCGCGCCTCCCGGGAGAACAAAGGCTGCCGAGGGGGCTCGGCGAGCAGCGGGGTTTGCCCCGTGTCGCTGCTCATCCATCGCCTGTTGAACGGTGCCGCGTATCCCCCGGGGAAGCGCCGTGGCACCGGGAGGCTCTGCAGGAATGGCTGCTTTTCCTAAAGCCTCGGGATACGTTCTGTCTGCTTGGGGGAAAGGGAAGTGGTGTTATCTGCTGTCGTTTTGTGGGCAAGGAGAAGAGCGGTTTGTGTTACGTAACTCTCCGTTATGATACCGGCTTTGTTGCTGCAGAGATCTCAAATCAGTGTTTAAACTGGTTGGAAAATGAAGTGATTGTCACCTGGTATGTGTTTGTGCAGGCTATTTCAGGACGATCCTTTGAATGTATGTTGTTAATAAACACAATTTTAAACAGTCGAATGTTCCCTAATTTATTTGACTATGCATAAACCAAACAACACTCAGGTTTGTTACTCAGCGTATTTCTTTGACGTAGTGTGTAGTCTGTATCTGTTCATTCTAAAAGTGCAGCTAATAAACGGAGACTATGGGATTTTTTGTTTTAAAGAAATACAGTTTTTGGAGAAATCGTTATATCCATGTGTTTAAAGATGCAGTGTCTTACGAAGTTCTGCTGAGGGTCTCTTGGATTTTACTATTCTGCAATTATTGTTCTATTAATTACAGCCTGGCTTCCCCTCCCATCCCATTTGATAATAGGTTTGTCCTAATTGTGTTGTCAAAATTAGACATGTGAAATGGGGAGTATTTTCTGTTAAAATTAAAGACCTTCCCTTTTGCCTCTCTCCTGTTAGGAACATTTCCCCTGACACAGTAAGGAGAACCTAAACCAAAACAAAGAAGCAACCAAAAAACCCAGATGCACTTTTAAGAAGACAAAGCAAGTAGGCTGCTTACTTCTTGGGTATGATCAATCTGACAGAGTACATGAAGTGAAATTACAGATTGCATTGGAAAGCTTTGTCTGTAAAATGGCTTAATCTGTAGCATTTAAGTATGTGTTTAACTTCCCATACATAAATTGTCTCATGAAGTTTAGCAGGATTGGTTGCATGCATGAAATTGAGCAGATTCAGAAATAACTCCAGAACCTTAATTTGAAAAGGTCATGCCCAGAAAGTAACTGTTTAGCCAGAAAGCAGCTTTATTATTTAAATTACTTGTTGCTACTTTAATGCTTCATAATAAAAATGCTTGAAGGAACAACATTCTGTTGAAGACTAGGCAAGCATTGTTTTCCAAATTCCTTTACCCCCACGTGCAATCCCATAATACATGGAGTACTGACCTTTATTTTTCTTATAAAACTGTAGTTTTTTGATGAATTTATTATGCTTCCTTCTATGTGAAAAGCAGGACAAACATTTCTAGGATTATAGACTAGCTACCCTTGAAGCTTTTATATTTTTAAGTGTGTTCCTTTTTTTTCTTTCCTATTTTTTTTCCATCTGCAGCTACCTTCTGGCTTGGTTTTATGTGCTTGACTTGAATGTTGAGTGTAATTACATTTTGTAGTGTTTTGCTTTGTTTTTTCCCAGGCATAATCTGTGGAATAGCTTTGTGTAAACAAGCAAACAGAAATGCCGTACCCTTCCCCACAACGTGTATGGCAGCAGCGTTTGGGTGATAAACGCTTGTGGTTTATAGGGAAGGGTGTTTATAGTAGGGACTGCTCTCCCAGAAGAGCCCCACTGTCTCTGCTCTCACTGCTTATATGGACTTATTTACATGTGCCAACATCTGCAGTACCCCTGAAAATGTGGTAAAGGTGCTGATTTCCTGGGCAGGTTATCTGGTTTTACTCAAAAAACAGTTGCTAAAAATGTCTAAAACACAATGTTTGTGCAGTTTAGGAGCAGATTTGTAGATTTTTCTTGCTTTGGAACAACTTTGTTACTGATGCTACAAATTTTTATCCAGCATAGTCTTCAGGGGAAGTGAACAGTTTTATTGTCCTCGAATAAACCAGAGAGTGTTTCCTTGGGGAGTGAAACATATGAAAGTCCATTCTTGTTCTGGTCTAGGCCCGTGTGAATGGATGTTACAGCAGTCCTAGTAATGCTGTTCCTATTGTGTTAAATCTTCCTTTGGTTTCCAGCTTGCTCTAGGATGCTGACCTGTCCAAAAGACCTTTCTTGCTGTGTGTTTTACCTGTGTTGCTGCACTGTTGTGTCCCTGGATTACTTTTCTGCAAATTTTTCAAACAGCGTTGGCTCACCAGGATGTCAGCTGAATGCCAGCATTGGCATAAAGGAGGGTCAGGAGCATGCTGGAAGACAGATCTATGCACCTGAATTTCTATCAGCCTAAATGGTCCTAGAGCCTCGGGCATGAAGATGTTGGTGAGGTACCTTAGTCTCCTACATGCTCCAAGGAAACGAATGGGAGCCTATGGATAATATGCCTAACAGGCAGTTTATTCATGCCTGGCAAGATGCACAGAGGCTCTGCCTGAGCAGAGAATGAGCTTTGCTGTTGACAAGTGTCCGCAGAATTGCAGGCACTTAGGAGTTGAGAAGTCTTTGTGTTGGAAAGGATGGCCTGATTCACCCAGCTTTTTCTGTGTTTCAGGTACACTGGTGTGTATTCCTGCTTAAGTTGCTCAGTCTGTGTCTTTCACCATAAAATTAAGCTTAGACAGATCATAAATTTATGGTTCTTATGTATTTTAAGAACTTGTTCTGAAGCACTGGTCAGAACTGCTGCAGCAGTAGCTGCTGTCACAAATCCATGTTAAGTGTCCCGACGGAGTTGGAGAAACCAGATTTATAAATGCCCCAGCTTTACTAAATCCCTTTTTTTTTGTTCTAACAGTGAAAGCATGAAGGATTTTAGTGATAAACAGAGTAAAGCAATCAACCTTGGTGTATTTTGCCTTCAGCTGAACCTTGGCTAAGGTAGATAACCACATTTTCCCCCAGCATATCAGCAAAATATAAAGCTGTTACATTAACTGGCTACAAAAATCACTTANCTTTTTTTTGTTCTAACAGTGAAAGCATGAAGGATTTTAGTGATAAACAGAGTAAAGCAATCAACCTTGGTGTATTTTGCCTTCAGCTGAACCTTGGCTAAGGTAGATAACCACATTTTCCCCCAGCATATCAGCAAAATATAAAGCTGTTACATAACTGGCTACAAAAATCACTTACAGAGGTCTCTGAAAGGAGCAAAGGTGCTCCCAAATGTAGGCATTCTGAGTTAACAGCTAGAAGAAATCCCAGGAGGCCTTACTGTTTATCCTTTGTATTTTTTTCATGGATTTTGAAGTGTGTTTGATGTGCTTCACCAAAAAATTATCATTTAATATGTCTGAATAATGGAACGTGGATGGGATTTAGGAAGAACACAGATGTTTGCAAAGATCACAGAAGGACATGAGAAAATGCCTTTTTGTTTTGTTTGGTTTTGGTTTTGCTGGTATACACCCTAATCACGAATCTATCCTGCGAACTTACATAGAGTGATAGTTGGAAAAGGTGAAAGAGAGAACGTTCTGCGTCTTTCTTAGCTCAGCTGCTGAAAGGTAAGGGTAAAGAAGAGTGGATCCACAGACTGGGTTTGATTAATTTGCCCATACACCTGTAGCAGCTTTCCTGTAGGATGCTGTTGTGTACCCAGAAGTTAAAGAAGAAGACCTGTAAAGTGGAGCAAGATGTTTTCTGTGAGGTTTGGTCGCTCTAAGAAGACAGAGGAATGATTTGTTCTTGCTCTTGTGTGCCGTTGCAGTGTCTAGGACAGAAGGCTTGCAACAGTATAGCAGTTTTATTTGGCTGTTGTCACAACTGATAAATGCTGGTATAACATGTGTAGGCTCTGTTGTGGTTGTTTCTGTTCTGATTTTTATCAACTCCTCTTCAGGGAAGCTTTTATATCTCGGTGGATTTTGAAACAAGACAAGCGATTGTTGATGGAGTGGGAGAAGTTTCTAAATGGAGTTGTCGGATTCTTTTTTTTTTTTCTTCCTGTGAGCAGATTTTGCCTGTGAAGATTGTAATATCATGAGGATTTTCTGGTGTATTTGCTGTATATTTGTAGCTGAGCATTCCACCGTGCTCGTGTGTGTGTAAGGAGTGGATGATTTCTTGATGCCATGGCATGCAATCTCTGTAAAACAGAAAATGTAGAAAAACAAGGGAATAAAGCTGTTACTTCAGTAGCTTTCTTATCTGTGCTGCAGCTTAATTTGATTCAAAAGCAATCCAGGCAAATCTCAAAAGGATTAAAAAGCAACAAAAATAAATCCTTCTTGTTGTGGCAGGAGAATTCTTGTAGCTGTAGTAGAATGAAGCATTAAGTATAGTGCTGGAGCAGAATGCAGGAGCATGGCTGTGTATTGCTGGGAGATGACTGCAGTTGGCTATGGCTGCACAGGGCATGGCAGCCCAAAAGCCTTATAAGCAAATCAGTTGCTCCAGTAAATGAAATTCTCTCTTCCTCCAAACCTTGTGCTTTGCTTTCCAAATACAACAGATTCCACAATACTGTGCTGAAATAGAATGAGAAAAAAATATATTTCCATTGCATATGGTTTTGTTTATTTGTGTGATTTTGATTGTGGTGGTGTTTGTTGTTGGGATTTTTTTTTCTTGTGAGAAAAAGCTCTCTTGAAGGTCTGCTTGGGCGACCTCCAGTATTTTTTGGTAGCATATCTTCATGAAAGGTGTTCAAGCAGTTTCTTCTAGTACATAATGTTGACTAAAAAAAATTATTTTGATTTATGGATTTATCATTTTGGAGAAATCTTAAAATCAATGGAGATCATGTGAATCTTCTTTCCCTCAAATATTTGTAATGAATATTTCTAACGAACTTGGATTTGAGATTCTTTCTCAGTCTTGCCATTATAACAACAGCAATAAAAATACATTTTTGGCAGCCTTTTATTTTAAACTATGCATTCATGAAGGCTGATTTTTTTTCTCTGTAAGTTATCTTCATTTGTTCTGAAATATGAGGATGCAGATTATGTTGAGGGAAGTAGCATTTCCTATCTTTGTGACTAAATTACACTCAAAGAACTCTCTCTCCGCTGTTCTGTCCTGGATTAACTTCATGGATTATCTGACAAAAAAGACACTTTTCCTGCAGCCTGTTCATGGAAAATAGTTTGTTGTGCAAGCCTGAATACTGTGTAAGCCCTGACCTTCTATAACCACAATCATATTTTTCAGTGGAGGGACAGTGAGACTGACATTTAACTTCTCCGGCATCCCAAACATAACAGTCTTGTCTTATTACAGTGAGGAAGAGAATTATACTTCTGTGGTAGTTCTCTGAAATGAATTTAAAGCACCAGCTATCTCCCCAGCTAGTGGTACTTACAAAGGAAAACCGCAGTCACTGTGGAATCATTTGTAAAATGTGTAACAGCAGATTCACAGTTCAGCCTTGATAGCTGTCAGTGAAAGTTGTATCCTGCAAATATATACTGGTGAGTAGGAGGTTTTCCTTTGATTCATCTCTCCTTTTACTCCTCTTTGCAGTAGCATGAGACTTTCAGGCTTTTTGCTTATATGGTGAAAGAATTATTTCTAAGAATAGCAATATCAGTATTGATGAGATTAATTTTCTTCTGCTTGGTGTTTTGGGAATTATATATGTTTGTTGAAATAAATTACTCCTGTGGTGTCAGTGGTATATTCTGAAGTCAAGGACAATCCAATTAGTGTTGATTGGGATTTGGCAGCTAAATCCCTGCTCACTGAGCCAAGAACATGCTGGTTATTGCTTATCTGATAGTGACTAGATAGATAATGAATTAATTTCTCTAATGTTTACAGTTCTCAGTTTTCAATCTTCTGCAAATTGAATACTATGAAAAAATGCAGTCATTGAGCAGAGTTTGAATTCTTCGTTTCCTTTCCAGTAGTGTTGTGCTCAAGGTGTCAAGGTAACTAACCAGGAAATTTCCAGTGAGCTGGGCGGTGGTGACCGGCTGTCACTGGCAGCCAGAGCCAGCCGCGGGTGACAGTACGGTCTGGGCTTGTGTGTAGCTGTTGTGGAGGAGAGCTAAGGGACAGGAAAAACAAACTCATCATGATTTTGGATACCAGTTCAGGATAGTTGCGTGCAAAACCCCATTGGACCATGGGAGACCTCAGTGGATAAAAAGAGACAAAGGATTGTTACTGGGCTTACAAAATCAATCACTCAGAAAGAAATTCAAGGGGGGGAAAAATGGAAGGTAGGAATTATGTCTGTATCATGTCCTTTTACTGTGGTTCATATGTTGTTTCCTAGGATTTAAAACCCCAGAAAATCCATTCTCTGACACTTGGATAGATCTTCATCAAGATAGAAAATGTCTTTTTAAATGTTAGAGTGTTGGGTTGGGTCTGCTGGAATAGTTATTGGAAGGAAGATGAGACATTCTGGCAGAGGATTTCTCAGATACTTGTGGATGATAAAGGGATGACAGCTCTTCTTTCTGGAACCTCGACTTCAGTTGTGGAAGATTGTGCATTTGGAAAATGGGTTTTGTTGAGGTCCTTTTGCCAGCTGCTGTAGATAGTGATGCCAGGAGTATGGAGTGTTGTCAGACTCAGTAGCGGGCTGTGTGTCACTTCCTTGTGGTTTAAGAGCCCTTCTCCATAAGACATTGGCCACTCCTCCTGCTTACTCTGTTTGACATGTTCTGGTATTTTAGAACGCTTTCTGTCTTCTAGGTTTACCCCAGAAAAATCTCTGCCTTATCATCTCTCTGACTTTCTCCTTCCTTTTCTCGCTCTCACTGTCCATTTAACGTTCTTTATCTCTGTGGTTTTCTGAGACGTCCTCGTGGCCACTCAGGCTGATTTCTTACGGTTTTCATCTTTAAATAAACAAATTTCAATTCATCACACAAACACCAGGGCCAGGTTTTGTCCCTGCCATAAATTTTGGGCCTAAAAGAGTGTTTGGTAGAATTTTAATTTAGGGAAAAAAAAAAAAAGAGAAGAGTTATTTTCTCTCCAGTCTTATTCCTTGGAAGCAGAAAAAGCATTTGGTGTGAAGTTTTACTGAAATAATTGAGCTGGAAACAGATGTGAACCATTGAGACTTTATATGGTATACTTAGCTTGTTTAAATAAAAAAAAACATTGCACTCTTGGTTTCTCAGTTTGTTATAACTGCCCCAGTTAGAGCCCAATAAACCTTTTTGCTTGACCACTATGTTGTTGAAGTCTTCCACAGTTCAAATTTGTACATTTACTATGTGTATTTTTGTTTTGGATGAGGAAATGCAGATGCTCATCCTTTTGTGACTATTGTTCTCCAAACTGTAAATCAAATTCCTAAATGGCAGTAAGAATCAGCTGAATGTGTGACTAACAAAATACTCAAGACTCAAAAGACAAAGTTGTGATTTTGTAATAAATTCAACTATAATGGAATTTTTATTCTTGAAATATTGTTGAATGGGCACACTGTACTTTTTAAGAAAGGTTAAATTAGGAGAGCTGTGTTTTTTAATTCTATTACACAGACTGCTTATAAAAATAGAAGAAAGCCACATGCTTTGTTCCTGCAGAGCTATTTCTTCATAATTAATCTATTTTCCCGGAAAAACACATAGTAGTTTTATGAAGCTTGTGTGATTGGACTGTTACTGCTCTATGTTGTTGGTATATGCTATTTTTAAACTAGGTTTAATACAAAACGTTCTAGTAGAACTTACAAGAGGATTTCCATTTTTTTCCTTCTTGTTTTATAGTTTGTGAAGAGAGAAGTAGTAGGTTTGATATTTTTTGAGAACACAGAATTGTTTAAAGAAGATTTCAAAGAAAAATTTGTGATGCTTTGCCTTCCTAAAACATGGATTTGAACCCACATTTTCCCCCATATAATTTGGAGTAATTTAATCTGTTTAGAGACTTTCTCTTTTAGGCTGCAAGTTTTAGAATCTTCAATCTGTGAGAATTTTTTTCCTCAGTGTACTTTGTTCAGTGGGCTGCTAGGCAGAATTTGCTTTTTGTGAAGTGTCTTAGCCTGGGGCCTCTGCCTGAGCCATAGGTTGTGCCTGGCTGCAACTGAGGAGCAAATTGAAATTCCCTGTTAAGGGAAGGAAGAGCTGCTGCCTGAGCGTTGCCTTTGGGATTCATCCCATATTTCTTAGAAGTGCTATTATTGAATTATTCTTATTTTACGCCTTTTAGGAGCTGCTTGCTTTTGCAAAATAGGAAGGTAAATACTGCGTGTTTCTCATGATCAGCTGATTTCACATTGGTAGAAAGACCAAGGTGTGGAATGGAGGCTTTTAATAGTATTTCCAAAACAAATAAGATAACGAGGCATACACATGGAATAAAAGGATGTTTTCTGTGGTAATAAACATTCAGTTTGCATTTAGAAATCCATGCGAGCTTTTGAAGTGCTGCAGAGGAATGTTTCTTCCCTAGGTATTTTAGAATGACTGAAGCTTAAACACTTCTTTTTAAGTGATAAATCTTGGTGCACTTTGTAAAGTGAGTTAGGCGAATGCCTGTGGAGGTTTCAGATTTGCCCTTTAGCTGGGGGCAGCTGCCCCTGCAGCAATCTTAGAATTTGTGCCAGTTCTGTGCTACTCCTGCTCACGAGCTGGGGTTTTGACTCAAGCTACCTGTAAGCATTCTTTATGCTGAGGCTCTTGGGTTTGTATTAGCACTGTGCATTCCCTTTTCCAGCTCTGAGGGGTTGATTCCTTCCAGCAGGGAAGCAGCAGAGAGAGCTGGAACATCCCAAAGCACCTCAGTGGGTTGTGCTGGGCTGCAGCTGGGATGGCACTGCAGTTCAGCAGGACAGCCAAAGCAAGTGGCATGTTGTTTCAGCTACAGGCCACTGAAAAGAAAACAAAGCCATGGAGAGCCACATGTTTGTGATTTGGAATTCAAAACTCTTCTTTCAAAAGATTCTCTTTCCTGTTTGATCAATGTGCATAAATAATGATACCAGGTTTGCCACTGAGTAAACAGTGTCCATTCAAGTTGTGATACTTCTGTAAGGTTGTTGTTTCAGCACTGTGTTTTCAAAATATTTTGTTTATAGTGTTTATTATTAAAAGAGATGAGATCATACATATTTAACAAAATAATCTCGTGGAGGCTGTTTTTTATCATTTTGTTCTCTTTTGCCACATGGCATCTTTTTGGAAGAGGCAAGACTGTCACTCATTTCTTGTTAGAGAGTGTCTTAGAAAGAACTCAGAAAACATGCTTTCTGCCTTTCTGACCTTGTGAGGTGGTTTTACTTACTCACAAAATTGTTTATGTGCTTGTTCATGGGTTTCTTTTTTTGTTTTAGTTTACAAAAATGTCACCAATTTTTTAGTAAATGGTGATTTTTGGAAAACCACAGTTCAAGAGCATGTGGGTTCCCTGGTCTAGTCTCTAGACATAGTTATTGATGATCATAGCTGCTCTTCTTGCTGATAGCCTAGTAGAAGACAGAAGGTAGCAATTTACATCTGTACTTAATTCTATTAAAGTGAGGATTGTTGCTCTTTACCGTGAGGTAGGATTTGAGAGGCCTGACTCAGAAGACCACTGTTTTTGTAATCTCTCGTTTTCTTGACAATATGCTTACCATCACTGGAAGTTAGAAAACTCAGAAGTAAGATTCAGATAAAAGTAATAATAACAGTAATAATTTTTTTAAGAAAGGCTGTACCCATTGTTTCTGTCTTGTGGAAATGACCTTGGAGATGTTTCATTTCCTAAAGTTGTGATAGTTAAGGATAGGATGCTGAAGAGTAAAACCCATAGATCTCCTATCTTCCTTTGTAACTGAGTGGTGTGTGTTCTGTTTATTCTCAGCCAGTGTTCTTAAGGTTACAATAAAGTCTTGTGGGTTGAATTGTCTCCCATGCCTAACTTCTTTTCTCTTTTCCCTCCCTGACTCCCCAAAAATCAGTAATTCTTGTTTTAGGTTTCATATGCAACTTAAGTCATGGGTACTAATAAAATACTTCAAAATTCTGAAGCAGAAGACTCAGGATATAGTTCTGCCCAAAAATCCCCATATGATGTCTGGAAATGAGAAGTAGTTACTGAGCAGTAGGGAACCCTCATTACTTACTGTCTAAGTCTGGTATGTACTCCCTTCCTAGTCTTAACTGTTCTCTTAAAGGTTTGAAAATAGATTACCAGAGACCAAAACATAAATTCTTTGTTTTAGTAGATTTGATTTATGGTTTTGTGAAGACTCTAAATCTTTTTTTATTCTTTTGCACTTGATGGTAACTAAGAGGAGCTTTGGACTTTAGTGATCTTAATGTATTTGTACAAAGCACCATATGCTTTCTACACTTTGCACAGCAGATGGACCAAGATTTTTGTCAACATGGTCTTGCCAAACTTACTTAGCAGCAAGTTTTCATGTCTGAATCTAAACTGTTCCTGATTAAATAGTAAGAGTCTAACAAGAGTTATGTATAGATTAAAGGATCATAGAATGTTTTTGGTTGGAAGGGACCTAAAGATCCTCTGGTTCCATGGGCAGGGACACCTTCCACTAGATTGGGTTGTCCTTCCTATGTTGGGACCCCCAGGAGGTGGATGCAGTACTCCAGGTAAAGTCTCAGGAGAGCAGAGTAGAAGGAGATAATCACCTCTGGTGATTCCTTCTGGTAAAGGATGGGTGCAAGTGGTCCCTGTTCATGGGCAAAAAGGGTAGCATGGACTCCCAAAATTAATTTTGCAGACCTTTTTTGTGCAACTTGTAAGTATCAAATTAAAAGGGAGGTGGAATACTTAATGCTTGAGACTTGCAGATGATTAGAAGAAAGTAATTAAAAGTAATTCCGAATAGCTGAATCTAAAGTGTGTAGTGAAGGGCTCCAGATAGAGCTCGTGATATTAAGTGACTAGAATGTTAAAATTCTGGATGGAATGCAGTTTTGACAAGTACAATCAGTGGTGAGAAAGAATTCATAGCAATGGTCTCTAATTTAGCTATTGTCACTTAGTGGAAAAGTTCTTGGAATTTGTTGGGACAGTTCTCTGTAAAACTTCAGCTTTATGTCTGGTATGGCATCAGTAAAATTGAAAATAAATGGTGTGGGATTGTGAAAAAAACCTGCCCAAAACCATTGTGGTGTTGGGACTTGCAGCTTAGGGGCCAGGAATGGGTTAGGTGAATCCTAGAGGTCCTGTTCAACCCTGATTTCTGTGATCCTGAACTTAAGGACTGGACAGGATCTCCGGGAATTGCCTGATCCATTCTTCTCTCCCAGGGCACGATCAGCTGTAGCCTTTGTTGGCTGGGGCAGATCTTAACTCATTCTCAAAACCCCTCAATAACAGCACTTTCACAGCCTTCTCTGTCAGTGTGTTCCAGTGCTCTTCTGGCTGACTTTTTGGAGAGTTTTGTGGTGTTTGAGTCATGTAGGTTTGGGTACAGTTTTCAGCCTGTTACTGCTCTTCTCCTTGAAGTGTGGTGGCCAAACTAGATGTGGTAATTTACATGAAATCTTACCAAAATACAGAGTGAGTCTGGTACTTGCTGGTTTTGTGGGCAGTTCCATGCATTGACATCACTCCGAGATTTTTATTTTTTATTTTTTATCTTTCAACATCACAGCACTGAGAGTCACTTTGTGATGTGCTTTAACCTCTACATCCCTTTTACCTAAACCTCTGTTTGGCCATCCCCTGTATGTGCAGTCTAACTGCAGCTTTGCAGTTCTCCTAAGTCACACTCTTAACATTTTTTCATAACTTTTTCCTGGTATTTCAGCATCACTTTGAATTCTTGTCTTGTCCTCTACTCTGTTTATTATCTGCATTTTCAGAAAATAAATAATATGTATAGATATAAAATATTTTTGTGTATATATGCTTGTATGTTAAAATAACAACTACAGTTATGTTCTGTGTTTCAGCCTGCAGCAACTTTAATCAAAACGAAAACAAAACCCACTCCAAACTAAAAACTGAGCATTGGACCCCACAATGACTCACATATCATGTCTGGGAGATAGAATTAATGTGTAGTGAATAAATTTGCAGGAAGTATATTCAGTTGATGATCCTAGGCATACTAAATTTTGGGTTGTTTGGAGTGCATTTAAATAGGGTGATATTTTAAGAGTCAGGGACTTTGAGAAACAAGTTAGCAAATAATTTCCTAAACAACAGAACTAGTGACGTATTTCTGCACATTTTTGTCTTTTGTCTGAAATAGCCCTGGTAGTGCTGCTACAGACAAGGAACAGGGTGTCTTGAATGCTAACTTTTCTTCAGATCGGGGTCACTGTGTATTTATTTATTTGGGTTAAAGGCCATTGGTCACACAGACATCGTTTCTGTAGGAAACCTCTCTGAAAGTTGCAGTCTTACTTGTGAGGACACCATTTACTGTCACTTAGGAGAATGTTTGCCTGCCTTTGTGGCAGACACATTATAATACGCTCCAGTTAGGATTCTGGGCCTGCCACAGCCTCAGAAGGGAGAGGTTATGTTCTATTAATTAATTATGGGCCCATAGTCAAGTGGCATTTAATTGTTTGTTAGGACATGGATTCGACTCTGTTTTCTTCATTTTTGTGCTCTCATTTCAGACAATAATTTCCCTCAGTTTCTTACAATTGCAAAATATGGATAGAGGATTTAAAAAAAATATGTTGTTTTTATAGCTAATAGTGCATGCACTGGAAGTTCATTTGGATGTGCAAAATCTTGGCAGTGTAGCTTATTTATGGGGCAGGAGATGGCAGTAAGGAAATAGGTGATTAAGCACAAGCACAGAACCACACTTTATTCTTTATTATGGTTTTAAGAGAACTCTCAAAACCCCTGAAATACCATAAGAGTTGTTCAAATCAACACATTCCTATTTATTTTGGGCCTTCCTGTTTGATTTGTTTGGGTCTTCTTCCAGTCAAGTAAGTATTTACCAGCATTTGCAGTAGTTGTTTAACTATGCTTGAAAATCAGGTGAAATATTATGTGCTACATGAACAAAATGCATTTCACATTATGCAAAGTTCAGCTTTAGTGAAGACTGCTAGAGTTAGAAGAAATACAAATACACAGTAACACTTGTGATGTTTCAAAGTTTGTGTCTGTGGATTTAAACGAAATTTGCATACAGCATTATTTTTAAGCATTCACATTCTTTGTGTTGGTCCCCAGTTAATTTAAGTCACTCTGGCAGCTGTGTTTTTTGGGCAAGGAGGGAACGAAATAACTGTTAACCTTTGCGAGCCAGAACACAAACAGATGGTGTTTAACTTGGGGACAGTGAGGGTACTTCAGACAATGGTGTTAATTTTGATTGCCTGTTTGAAGTAGACTTGTGCTTTTTGTTCTCGATTTGGAAGCAAAACATGTTGTTTGGAACTTGTCTGCAGCTGTGAAGAACAAAGTTTGTCATGCAGGAGTTGAGCAAGATGACATCATGAGATGACTGTGACTGCTGTGGCAGTGTGCTTGCGTTTGCCCTGCTGTGAGCGTGACCGCTGGCATGGATTGGTTTCATTTGGGGTCAACCAAGCAGGCACTGATGGAAATGCATTCTGTGGATATTTATGTGATCCCTTGCTTGGGGCTATTGTTAGCCACTCTACTCAATCTCTGTTCCAGAGTTCCCCAGGTAAGTGCTCTTACCTTCAGAGAGCAGAGAATTCCTGCGGGGCTGTCAGTGGGTAACTCAGGGTGTTTGTAGGGTGACACTCCAGCTCTTTGAAAATCAGGCATGACAGATGGCCAATAACTGTGGAGCCTTGCACACATGCCCTGCACATCCCAGCTTATGGAGAACTGGAGAATGTGGGGCAAAATGTGCCTAAACACTCAGGGCCAAATTCTCTTGAGAGCATTTACCAGTGCTGTATAATCTTGGCTTGCACATACCATTGTGGGCTTAGCTGGTACATAGGATGACCTAAATGTTGACATTTGATGCCATTCTGGCAGGTGGGAAGGAGCTGATTTTTCCTGAATACACAGGGACCATAAAATATGCTCAGCTTACTGGAATCTCTTTGTTTTTGCTCTGTTTTTAGTCTGTAATGAGTCCAGACAAAATATTCGGCCTACCAGGATATGTGAATCATTCTTCTTTGTAAACCATCATTTATCATCTGTGTTCTGAAAGTGTTTTGTATGAGGAAAACATTGAATGTACAATTTTTATTGTTAACGTGCGTTTTTACAGCTGTTGTATAAAAATCTTGCTTTGGTGAGATCAAAATATTATTTAATTGTTTTAGCCTATTGGAATCACAGGAAATGTACAGGGTGGGAAACTCCCAAATGACTTGTCACTCCTTATCATCTGTAGGTGAGCAGTGGCACACAGACTTAAATAAACAAATCTTAGCAGCTGGTTAGTTCTGGGAAAAAAGAGAAAAGTTGCTCCCTCATCCATTATGATTGCTTATACTTAGGTGTTGAATAGAAGAAGACCTTTGAAACTTCCTTAATCAATGCAAAAATACATGTACAATACAAATCTGTTGTTAAGGATTGAGTGAACAGGTTGAAATCAACTTGCCTTGATTTTTTTGTCCTTTTATTCTTGTTTTAAATGAAACTAAGCCTAGTTTTAAAAGAAATGCATGTAAGGAGAGTGCTGTCTAAAATTCTGTGTGGACTTTCAGTGAGCATCTCAGTACCCAAAGATCTGTGGCAGCTTCTGTGGAGGGGAAAATAATGTTGCAGTAGGCAGTTGGGATGACCTTCCAGTCACAAAGTTCTGTAGGTTTCGAACAAATTTTACATCAGGTGTGATGTTGGGAAGTTTGATAACATGGGATTTATATGAATGATACCTACTGAGGCGTGAGCAGGTGTGGATCCATGTTCCAATTCCTCTCATTGAAGGACTGTGGCTCTGTAAATGCTTAGAGGCAGGAAGCATTATAGAAAAATGGTATTTTAAGTAACAATAAGGAATGGAAAAGGACAGTGGAAGAGGAACTGCAAGATTACAAACATTGTCTTAGAGATCAAGTGTGCAGCGTACAGAGGAAGAATCCTGTGAAGGTAGTGGAGAGATAACCAAGGCACTTGGAAGTTGAGGCAGCTTCTTACTACAGAGGACTGGAAAGCAGATCAGGAGGAAGTGAATTGCAGAGCTAACATCTTGCACGTTGAGATGTGCTAAGTAATATTTACAGGTTGGGTTGAAATGTGGGTAGCTTGAGCGAGCTCTGAAACAGAAATTTGCAGTGATGTGTGATACGGAAGTGGATTGTGTGTGATACTAAATAAAGACTGGATTTAAGGCTAATGTGAGGGAGTTGGAGAAATGAGTTTCTGGTATCTCTGCAGCACTGTCACTGCGTGGGCTATCAGAAGGGCCCTTACGAGGAGGATTGCTTCTTTACACATTTCAGATTTGAGGAGGATTGTTTTGATTTGAGGCAGATGAAAGAGAGATGTGTGTGAATATACTGCTTTCAAAAGAAAGAAGGGAAGACAGAAGGGATTTATCTGTCTCTGTTCCCTGAACTGTGTTGAACAACAGGCCCTCGGTTGAAAATTTCAGATGAGCTGGCTTAGTCATATATTGCAAGAATATCTTGAACTTACCGAGATGTTAACTTTTAACACAGTTGGCAAATAGTATCTAAAAGTAATTTTAAATTTTTGGAGGTCATGATAATTCCCTAGCTCTAGAGTGACAGTGTGTCCAGTGTAAAACAGCATTAAGTTACACTTATGTTGCAATTTAGCAGGAAACGTGGATCTTTCACATAAGATCTGGGTCAAGTATGTATTTCCTTTGATTCCAAGGAAGTGCTTTTTACTAGAAATCAATGTGATTTTTTTGATATTACGGAAATATTTCTTTTATTGATCAACTACCCAACCATGAAATGCTGTGATGATTGTTTTGCTTCAGAGTGTGTCACACCAACTTGAACGAGTTACACTCTGCTGTTTACGTTGAGTGTCTTTCTGGTATTGAAAACATCAACACACACTATGTCTAAACTTGCAGTAGACTTAGAGCTTTGGTAACCTTCACCTTGAAAATTTCAGAAAGTTCATTGCCTTCTGTATAAAGAATGTTATTTACGAAGGATTTTCCCATGTATTTGAAAGCAAGATGCATAGTGTATTGCATGCTTATTTTGTTTTCTGGTTTCTTGGCTTCAAGAAAGGACTGCTTTTTTGCTGCTGTATCTTTTACATAGATGGCATTTTGCTTTATTTTACTCTAATCCTTCATGTGCACTTATAATGACAAAGAAGTAACAGATCCTCCTTTACAAAGCATTTGGATACTTTACTGTGTACCAAAGCATCACTTTGAACTCTGAAAAAATTAGTGTAGTGAAACAGCTGAGTTCCAAACATGTCAGAGTTGAGTTTGAGAATAAACATTCTTCATTTTCAGCTGCTCTGTGCAAAGACAGTCTTTTGGAGCATGAAATATATGATAACTATGTGTGAGAAGATGCAAAGCACTTTTTATTTGATGTAAACACTGTCATAATGCTCCGTGTTCTACTTTACTCCAGTGTTTATGATTACACTTTGTATTATTTGGAAAGGAGGCATAAAGAGTTTCTAAAGAAACATACAAAATAGTCCAGATTATCTCAAGGATAAAATTGATTAAAAACCAGAATACAAGCCTTTGCCTTTTCAGTCATTAACCAGACATGCAGACCAAATCCTCAAGCTGAGGGAAAAAATACTGCTCTGTCACAGCAGAATTTGTCATTCTCACATGGAGAGGTCTGTAGAGCCTGTGAGCACAGTCCAAGGCAAATCCTATCCTGTCAGTGGCACAGTGCAGTGGAACAGCAGGAATATGTCCTGAAGGATATGCCTGGATAGGGTCTCCACTATGGAGGATACAGTTTGCATATGGAAGGCTCTGCAGAAATACCTGGAAAACCTGGAGTAAAACTGATCAGTTCACACTCTGCCTATAAATGTGCCAGAGAGTGTGGAGAAATTCCAGGTGTGCATTGTGTGTTGCTGCAGGTGAGGATATTTGGGGTGCAGGAAGAGGTTGCTGTGGCTGTTGAGAGTTGCTCTGGTAGATTTACTCTACATCTCATCCTGCAAGTGACATGGTTTGAACTTGGGCATTCATGCTGCTGAAATGCAGAATACATTCTAGATCCATTAGTTTATTTCTGTAGGGCTGCCTTGTTAGGTCTTGCAACACTGAACTGAGGTTTTGTCCTAGTGGGGAACATTAGAGGAGTGGCTTTGGCCTCTTTAGTTTAAACTGAAGGTCATAATTAAACTTTTTCAATAGTTGTTCTGTTTGGTTATGTTCTGGTTTGAGTCATGAAAGAGTTGCCGAGTTGCCTTTTTTTTTTTTTCTTTTTATTCTGATGGACACAATAGAGTTGGGGTCTGGTAGGATTAGTAAGGCAAGAAAAATTCTTGTTGGAGATATATCCAGGAATGGGAAATGTTTTTTTCTTTTTTTCTCTTGGAGGAGAAAGATGCTCTTAAAAATAAGTCAGGATCCAGACATAATAGCACAATTTTTAATTTTTCTTCTTTTAAATTGAAAGTAGTTATCCTAGTTCATAACTTCCTTTCCATTTTCCATAGCCAATAATGTACCTGCATCAGAAAAATTGGCAATTTGCCATTTTATTTCCAAAGCAATGGCTAAACATTCTAAATTTTCTCTTAATGCAAACATTATGGGAATTTTTTAAAAGTCGATTTTTAACTTTGAAAGTACTGAAGTTTGAGTACTCACTCTCCAGCAAGTTCTTTCTCCTCTGCTTTTCCATTGACAGTCAACTTAACGAGAAAGTCCATGAGGCTAAATAAATAATGACAGGTACAAATCCAGGATAAGGGTAACAGGATGACGTGTGCAAACCTTGGAGCTCCTTTTTGCACATTTCTATTAAGGTAAGTAGTTATTAAGTAATACAAGTCCTCAGAGGCCTCCTCAGTGTGAGGTGTATATACAGCACTTGAAAGTCATGCTGAAGCCAAAGAATATAAGAAGTTCCTATTAAAAATTAACACCATTTACTGTATAATAAGGCACAGAATGTACTATAAACCTGGGGATAAAGTTTCATGACTGCTGTATTATCATTTAAGATTTTTGAAAAGAAGCTTTTTACCAGTTGCTGATAAATTATTTCTATATGACTGCTTTGCTAAAAGAAGAGAATGGCAACAAATGGTGAATGTTCAGTAGCAGAAGGTCTGTATCTTCTCTAATTGCAGATTTTCTCAATTATTGTCAAAATACTTTTATTCTTGTTAGAAAGCATTAAGTAACTTCCCTCTGCTGCCACTTGAACAAAAATCAACTCCAAAAGCCAGCCCTAATAACAAAACCAAGGAAGACCTTGAATGCAAACAGGTACACAAATACCAGCACAGAAAATCAACCAAAAAAACCCCCACAAACCACCACCACCATAAAAAACCCGCTGAAAACAAAACCAAGAAAACTCCCTAAACAAACAAACAAAAAGACCCCCAAACCCCAGGAAATAACCTCTTTCATTTTCTGCATGTTTTCTATAGAAGTTTGGGGGCCTTCGGATCCACAAGTGGATTCTGTCATTTTATTTATTGCAGTAATGGGTAGAAATAGATTTGATAGTGTTTGTGTTCAGCCACTTGAGGGGGTAATGCATAGAAAGCATGAGGATGAAATGGTAACGCCTGCTTCTGCCACACAAGAGGGTTTTTACCTCTGTGCCAGGAAGGCTTTTTTGATGACTGTTGTTCAGTGATAGTGACATGCAGATCATTGTCTCAGGTTGAACTTCTCTTCTGCAGCTGCATAGTAGAAGTATGTGCCTCACTTGGTGCTCTGTACTCCACGTGTAAATTGAAATAGTTCTGTTTCCAGGATGGAGGAAGGAGGACAGCAGTAGACACAATATTGTGTGTGTGAGCTGCCTTTTCAGGAGTATTTTGGATGTTTTCCTGTTTTATTGCATTGCACCTCTGCATTTAAATCTTTCTCACTTCTATTAGTTTCAAGTTAATGTGTTTTATGATTGTATTGTGCGTAAGTAGGGCACAACCCAAAACTTGGCTGGAGTATGTGGAAAATTACTTCAGTTTAAAGACAAATAATTGCTTTATAAGTTGCCACTTTGAATATTTGTGCTACCATATTAATTGTGGTTTTGTCATAGTAATTGATTTGGTGTGACATTGTGAGTCTGTCAAGGGCCACATTACTTGCTATCCATAGCACTTTTCGGATTTAAAGAAAAACCTTCAGAAGTCATTGGTGGATTTTCTTCCTCTCTTACATTCTTCTACAGTGTATGAGGAAACTAATCTAGCAAGTTTTCTTTTTGATAAGTTTACTTTTATTCAGTGCCATACCTGTTAGAGATACAGAAGTGGAAAGCAGGTCTGAAATTGTAACTCAGACTTTCCTGTTGCAGTGCAATAATAGTTGTTCTTGCCATGGGGACTGCAAGAAAGTAAAAAGATGAGTAATGAGATCGGTTGGGAAGATTTCCTTGCGTAAAGTTGAGACTGGGGTTAACTGAGAAACCAAGAGTAGTGGAAAATAGAGGTGTGGAGGCAGTGTGTGCCTGGGGGAGGAGGGTGGGTAGGAGCTGTGCTGTTACCTTAACAGCAGTTGAAATCAAGCAGGTGTTGTACCTTCAGGTGGCTCTTTCTCTCTTATTACTATTGATGCTCTTCAGACTCTTCTTTCGTTTTGACAGAGAGGTTCTGTTTTTCCCCTTAAGTCTCCATGGAGACATTGGAGTTGAAGTTAGAAGAGGTTATGTACACACAATGTTGTCTTGTCATCCATAACTTCTCAGTTCTCTAAACTAATCCCAAGCATTTAAGTGTGTGATGGCTCGATTGCAGTCCTGTACGTAAGAAGAGACATGCTGGAGAGGAGAAGACTGTTTGTCTTGAACAGTGTTTTTCTGCCATGCTCATTTTTTGGTGTCAGGCTTCTGACTGATGCCAAATGCTGGTAAAGAAGCTTGCAGTTTATAAATTCAGAGAGCAGCTCTCATACATATTTCAATTATTTGGCATACTAAACCAGAAAATCAGATAATGAAATTTCAAAGTGCTGGTACTTTGGCTAGTGATAGAGTGATAAAACTTTTTTTTTGGCAGATTGTTTGGAGATAGAGTTTTTGGTTTTGCTGATGATATTTATCACGCACAATACCTGCTAATTCTTTATTCTTGTGGCCCAGGCTTATGTGCTAAAATGTCTTTTATACAAGGGCCAGCAGAAACAATTTTCAGGGTATTATGTGGCATATTTCCTGAATTGTGAGCCATAAGTGTACAATCGTTTCTTATTTCAAAAAAAAGACACTAAAATACATTTTTATAAAATATATGCTGTGTATGGATGGATTTTTGGGTAACATCCGAAAATACTGTCATCCTGAACAAACTAATAGATTGTAGTAATTTTTCTTTTCCTTTCATGGTGCCTGTGTTCCAGTGAGAGAGATGTAATGTCTGTGTTGTGAAGGGATGTTTTTCTCCTCCCCCAGTCCTCCCCGTAGCCACTGGTTACGTAGGGAACGTTGGAAAAGCAAGGAAAGGATAAATCTGAATGTGTAGGGCATTTTCCTTATACTGTAGAAATAATCTCCTGAATGAATAAAGCATTTAAACAAGATCTTGCAGGTCCAGTGAAGAGAAATTCAGGGTTGATGATGATGACTATTACGAAATTATAAGCTGGAAGCTTTACATCAGAACTAAATGTGACATAGAATACCCTGATCATCAGTGCATTCATTAACTTAAAAAGGAGAGATTTTACACTGGCTGCTACTGCTGATGTGTTTATTGTAGTTGAGTGGGAGAAGAGCTTTGTACTTAATTTGTCAGGTTAAGGAATGCAAAGGGCTGGAATTGTGTTGATGCACAGTAATTTTAGAGCTGATGAAGTTGCTGAAACAAGCTCTTGTGCTGCCATGCTGTCCTGGCAGTTCTTAGCTCCTGTGAAAGCCACTTGAAGGGCAAGTCTAGGAAACTGCCTGTGGGCTTTTTGGACAGAACACCGAGAATTGGTCTTATTCCTACCAGGCAAATGGTAAAGGAAGTGGAAAGGTGGCTTCTAACCAACTTCCACTTGCCCTCTGGTCCTGTGCTGCTGCTCTGGGGCTCTGGGCCAAGCATACATAATGTGGAAGACGTGCTAGTAAACCACATTGTTTGAAGATAGAGAATATATGCAATTTGCAACAATTTGTACAGATTGTGGAGGAGGTTGCATTTCATATGTAGCTTAGAAACAAAGTTATGTTACAGACCTGTTTAACTGTGTATTTTGTAATAATGTGCAGTTTGCACCTCAGTAGTCTTAAAAAAAATAGTCAAAGTATTTCCAGACATGTTAGTCTCATATGACACTCTTCATTCATCAGGAGTTGAAATCTTGCCTGTCTTTTCCCCTACTAGACAGTAGTAGCTCCCTTGTACAATCCCAAAGGCATTGTGCATTCTAAAGAATGTGAAAGGTATTTCTTAAAGTAAATTCTTTTGTGCTCAGAGAAAGTGTTTACCTCCACTGTTTCAAATGTTTAAACTTGACTGAGGAACAAAATAATATTTTAGTATGATTTGTAGTTAACTCAGGTTGTGTCATTTTGATTGTTTTGTGCATCGTACGTGCAGGACTGAGATGGTTACCACTGGAGTATTGTTTCAGTGTATCAGGACCTAATTTTGCCATTATTCATTACATTAATTTGTGTCCTTTGAAGCTAGTTTTTAAGTGTGTCCTGTCTTTGGCATGCTAAGCTACAGCATTAGCTGTTCTCCAGAATGTAATTAAATGATTGGAAGTTATTGCTGCTAAGGGAAAGAAAACATCTACTGTTCATCCAGAAATAAAACATTATAACAATTCAAGCCAAATAGGATAAATAGCCTCAGGCTATTCTTTATAAAATGTCTAGGTCAAATGCCTAAACTCTAATCATGAAACTTGTTGGTATGTATGGAGATATTTACAGATATTTCTGTGTTTTTCTCTTCAGACCTGACTTAGATTTGAAGGCTTTTTTTTACTGTTACTGAAAACAATAAAACTCCGTGCTGGTATGTGTTGGTTTAAATATACAGCATATTTATGCTTTTATGGATTTGCTTTCTTGCTTTTGTAAAATGCTGTGTGATGTAAAATATTCTGATGCTTTTACTCATGCAGAAGAACTCCAGAAGGACTGCTGAAGTTGAATTTGTTGCAGTTACTGTTCAAATTGGAATTGATCCAGTAGAGAAATCCTTGAGGTAGTCCATCAGAATCCATGAAGTTGCTAAAAAAAAATGCTGTATTTAAGTATTATAGTAAGGAGTAACTGCATCAGCTTTAAAACTAAGAGTAGCATGATAGAGGTGAGAATTTAAAAAAAAATAAAATTAAAGCTTAAAATTATTTGGAGTAAAGTCCATTCCTTTTTTCGTGAACTGAAAAGAAATGGAAAGTTTAATTTCTTAAGGTAATGTTTACTTTTAAACCTATGGCAACCTTTCTCTAGAGTGTTCATTGTCTACTTCAAAGCAGCATTAGCTCATTCATTCTTTCGTTAATGAATCACTAGAATTATTTGTTTGACAATGAATCACAAAGCAGGTTTGAATGAAGCTTATTGAGGAGTGTATTATTATCAAATTTGCATCACAAATGCTGCAGCATGTATTTCACTTGCGTTCATTGACTTACTGATCCTGTTTTCCCCTGCTGCTCCTTTTCCCCTGCCCTGCCTTATTTTATCTCAGTCCCTGAAAGGACAGCTGGAATTCAAAGTTACTGCCTTTGATAGCTGTTTAATTTTCCTTTTTATTGCTTTTATGGGATAATTTGCCAGCCCATCACTTCGGTAGATAAGAATCTGTCCTGGTTATAAAGGGCATCATTTAGTAAAAGTATTTCTTACAAATAAGGTGAGAGTTAGAAATGAGTACACTGAAGTTACCTGGGTAGATGTTCAGAAATCTCTGAAATACAGAATTTTATAGTGTAAAATTAGCCAAGAATGTAGATGTTATTTTCTAAGTCATGTTAAAGAAAATACGATGTGCTAGTGCCTGGAAGCAGTCTGCACTTCTATGTAGCCTATGGAAGTGTATTATTCAAGGTCAAGTTTTATTCAGGGTAGTTTCTAATACTGCCTCTTTTTTTTTTTTTTTGGTATTGTAAGTCAGTTTTCATGTGTGTCAGATTTGAGTTACAGGTGTGTTTTGACTTTCAGTAAATTCTGTGTTATTTTCCAGACCTTGCTTCTCTTCTTCAGACTTGCAGTAGTGTCCCTGTTGTAACAGTGTCATGGGTGGCATTTTGGGTGGAATTAACAACAGATCACATCTCTGGGAAGATAACATTCTGAACATGCTGGTCCAGTCAGTAAACCCCAGAATATATTTGTCTAGTCAGTTAAGCATCTCTGGCTATTTCTGAATGTTTCTTGATTCTTGATAGAGGAAAATTGGCTAAGTGGAATAGTGATTGTGGAAGGACCTGGAAGTTCATAACTTGTTGAGGTTCTCGTTTGTCCTACTTCATTCTGTATGTTTCAAAATGCTCAGGGTAGTTGGCTGGAGGATGTTCTTTGTGGAGTAGTGGGGATTTAGTGCTAGTAACGCGCTTGGAAGAACTGCACAATCTTTATTTGTTTTGGTATTTGGCAAGGTTTGCTCTAGATTTTGCATGATTGTTTGGTGGTTTTTTCTTCTCAGAAGAGGAAAAACATTAAATGTCAAAATAAAAGATTCAACACACAATAAAGAATTAATGTGTGACCAAAAAGCCAAGTGTATATTATTACATTAACAGGCATTCAGTTTTGGATTACTTTGTTGCAGTGTTTGAGTTTGTCTGAATAGGCGTTTTTTCCCCTGAAAACCTGTGAGCTAAACAATGTGCAATCAGGATTTGTACCTTTTCTCCATGTCCATGCCCTTCCTTTTGTTTCTCCATGCACTTTTCAGGATGTACAGGATGCAACCCTTGAGATGTGGAGCTGTTTCTTACTAGGTGTGATATTTGAGTTTGCTCTTGCTAGACAGTGTCAAGGAGCACAACAGCAGCCTCTGCTGCCCTCTCCTGCTGTGCTTTCTGGTTTCTGTGCTTGAAAAAGTCAGTAACTTTCAGGATGGAGCCAGGACAAAATGGGCTTTGAGCTTTGGAAACTGGTAAGGTAGAGAGTTCCATGCACCCTGATGCTCTTGTGTAAAATGGAGATATTTATAGCTTAGTACAGGTTCCCCAGCCTCCTCCTTAGTGTTAATTATGGGCTGGGGAGAAAGTCCTCGAACACATTACTTAAATTAGCATGAAGGTGAATAAAAACCATGTGAAATTCTCAGGGTAGTTGTGATGGTGATGTAGTTTCTCACATTTCAAGTAGACTAATCTCGTATGTTCCCAAACTTGTAATACAGTTTTTCATATTCCTGGGTTACAGGTAGGAGGGAAACCACCTTAAGTATATTAGTACTACAAGGAAAAAAAGATACTGAGTATGTAAGTTTGTAATTTGGGTGATCTGAGCAGTGTTTGACCAGTGCCAAGGCAGGCTAAAATAACAGGGATTTTTTTATAAAAGGCATAATCTCTCATTTAATAAAATGCTTGCATATCTGGTTAAATTGAGAAAAAGTTATTTATTGAAAGGTTTGAAAATGAAAATTCTATGTAAAAGTGCATAATAAGATATGAAAACCTCTATGGTAATTCCTTCTCTAGGAATTAATTGCTCTGAGGATAGTTGGTGAGAGCACTAAGGAAGGGATTAAAAGTATGTTGTGGAATAAGCCATGTGGGATTTTGTATGTATTCCATCAAATGGTTTAACAGTATTTTAAGGGCTCCTGTTTTGGATAACAAATAGAAACACAGTTTGGAGAGAGTGTTTGAAAACTCATTTAATTGAGCATTGTATAAGTATGGACTGAAAACAACTGAGACTTGGATGACACTGTACAGGACAAAGAGTACTTAAAGTGCAGAGCTCTGTGGGAAAAGCAGTGTTTACTTCAGAAAGCAGGGGCTGCCAGTTTGATAAGTAAAGTTTAACTGGTGTAAATTGCTGTTACAGAAATCTCCTTATGTGACGGTTTTAGTCGAATCTAACTGCATAGTGAAACCCTTCTGAACACACGAATCTGAGATGACGGGTATCTGTTTGGTCCTTTTTATGCATTTGTCCTAGCCAGCTATATTACAAAATGTTTTATTTATCCAGCATACTTTTGGCTTTCAAGTTCCGGCACAAGAGGCTGCAGCACACTTTGCTAATTCCGAAGGCATGTGTCTCATGTGGAAATTGGTCTGACAATCCTGAAAATAAAAATACCTTGTAAGTTGTTATCTCTCCTCTGGGGAACATTGTAGGTGCATTTATGATGTTATCAGTGGCTGTTGGCAAGTGCTTGACTGAGATCACAGGATCATGTTCTTCCCACAGCGGAGACAAGTTTGTTTTCCTCTGTGCCGCAGGTGATGAGGACTTCTCCAAAGGATTTAGGAAATCTGTATATTCTACAGTAGGCGTTGAGTCATTAGTTGGGTGTCTAGTGCACACTGATTGACTCTAATTTCCTGAGTCTAATTTGGGTCAAAACTCATTCTAGAAGAAAAGAGTTTCGGTGTTTAAAAAGTGGAGCTCGGTAACGTCATGTTTAACTCAAGGTGCTTTGCCGTACAGTTTGACACTGCCTGTTGCTCGGAGTGCTGTGTCCAGTTCTGGGCTCCTCAGGACAAGGGAGATGCAGAGCTCCTGGAGCAGGTCCAGGGCAGGATGACAAAGCTTATTAAGGGGCTGGAGCATCTCTCCAATGAGGAAAGGCTGAGGGAGCTGGGCATATTCAGCCCGGAGAAGAGATGGCTGAGAGGGCACCTCATCAATGTCTGTCATTGTCTGCTGGGAGGGGTTGGAGGGTGGATCCAGGCTCTGCTCCGTGGTGCTGAGTACAAGGACAAGAGGCAAGGACACAAACTGATGCACAGGGAATTCCACCTGAACATAAGGAAGAACTTCACTGTGCAATGAGCAAGCACTGGGACGGGTTGCCCAGAGAGGTTTTGGAGTGTCCCTCACTAGAGACATTCTAGAACCATCTGGACTCAATCCTGTGCCACATGCTGAAGCAGGAAGGTTGGACCAGATGATCAGCTGTGCTCCCTTCCAGCCTGACCCATCCTATGATTCTGTGACAGTGTTTGGTAGGTTTAGGACAACTCTGAAAGCGAAAAAAATCCGCACTGAATTAAGGTTATAACGTGTGAGGAAGGATATCGTGGATGGTCCATGTGACACTTGCAGCATGCACAGGACTTCTTGCCTCTTTATATTTGTGTTGATCTGGAAGGATACATTTAAGAGCAGTTGGAAGTAATTTAGCAACTTGATGCTCAGACTGTACCAGGCATGCAAATCCCAAAGGATTTCAAAATTTATAGGGCTTTTGCACTCCAATATCTTTCCACATGTAGTAGCAGGGCTGCATGATAGCACAGTACTTGAGTTTGGAGGTTGCATATTAAAACCAGTGGTGGCTGTAGGCCCAGGAGGTCTTCAGTGATAACCTTCTAGGGTGGGAATCTGTGAAACAATGTCATCCTAGCTTGCTCTGATTTTGATTTTAGTGTTTTAAAACCAGAAGTGCCACTTCTAATTGAGGATTTTTGTGATAGAGATCTGAATAAAAGCATGTATGTGGTTCTGGGTAATGATTCTGAACACTTCCTTAACATTTCTATGGAGTGTTACGATTGTGGTATATGCTGAATCCAGTTAATTTCAATTATTGTTTAGTTGTACATGTAGACAACTTGTGAATGGCCTATAGATGAGCTAGAAGGTGTGCTAGAGCCAGAGCCAGTAATGGCATTGGGTGTGGTAGCTTGTCTGCAGATATGAATGCTGTTTCTTTTGTTTGGAGATAGCATAATTTTGATTGTAACAAATCTGATGTGCCACAGTTCTTCACCATTTTGCAATATGTGCATATGGGTTAGATACAAGAGTGAAGCAATTCTTGCTTTTCCTGGTCATTAATCATTTATAGCACTCTTGTGATTTTTTGCAGCCTATTTGGACCAACAGCTTAGAGTTTAAGGTGATTTTGAGCCTAAGTCAATGCTCTTTATATGCAGGTGATTCCTGTTTCTGGAAGAGTTTTATTATAAGTTTTTCCACAGTTGAACTCGTGTCCAGTGATTTTCCTTTGAAACAGTTGCAATTTTCATTTAGGGAGGTAAGAGTGCAGTCTTGGCTTTTGTTTCTTTCCTAGACTAGCTTTTTTTCCCCTCAGATTTTTTTCTTCATTTTTTTTTAAGTGCTCTCTCTATTGACTGCAGCTTGTCACTGATAGATAGGCAACTCTCCCAGATTAAATATTTAATATTTAATATTTAGTCATGTTTAGTCATATAAAGCAGGTATTGCTGGAGTGTGCCAGAAGGAAAAGACTTGGATACATCTAGTCCTCTTTCAGTATTGAAATTCTTGTAGGGTTCAAAAATAAGACCAAAAGGTAACAGAGAACACCGGTACAGAACAATTGTCCCTGGTTGTAATTTTTTGTCCTTTTTTCCAGGGAGGTGAAAATTCTTTTGGGTATGGCTGATAAAATTTTTCTGCAGAGTTAGCATATAAACAGAAGGAGGGCTTCCTCAGACTTTTAATAATAAATTTTTTTATAATACATTTTTTATTTTAAATTCCACAGAATTTGTAGTTTTGTATTTGAATGTGGCTCAGATGAATTTGAACACACTGCTTACACTTGCAGACTTGAGAAAGGGGAATATTTTCCTTGTGCAGGCTCTGTAGATGGAACATTCATGCTCCATGCGTGGAGAATGAAAAAACACATGGACACATTAGCTGGAATGCATCTGGCACAGCTCTTCCTTGGGGAGATGGAGTGTTCCATAGCTGTGAGTTGTTTTCTTTTCAGAGTGGCAGAAAGTTGTTCCATATTTGTTCTTTTTCCAAGATGTTCTGGCTTCCCAAATTCTTCTTTTGCAACTTGGGAACCGACTCCATCTTGTACTCCGCATGTGTTGTATCCCTATTACCACAGAGATGGAAATGTCAAGATATTCCACCATTCGTCTTTCATCGAAACAAAAGCGAGCAAGATCTTCACCTTGGCAGATTTTCCTCTTGAAAGGGCATTGAAGAGCCTATGGATGTCACATGTTGATATCACCTGAAGTCAGAGCCTTTAGCACCGTCTTAGTAGCAGGCAATTTTTTGTCAGCCAGCTCCTTGGGTGCTGCCATCCTGACAAGTCCATTTTTAGGATATTCCCTCTCTGTCTACATGATAAATTTGACAATTTTTCAGCATTGGGTAATTCAGTAAAATCCAGGAAGACAAAGTTAATGTACACTTGAAGTGTTATGTTCTCATGCTTTGGAGGGCATGGCTGCTTGTGGCAGGGAGATGGAACTAAGAAGCCAGAATTGTGACAATAGCAGTTCTCCCTCATTCCCTCTGAGTTCTAGATTTGCCTCCACAAGAACCTGTGTTCCTTTTCTGTGACTACAGACCAGGCATTCAGCCAGTGCACGTTTGTTAAAATACACATTCAAAAGAAAAATAGTAAAAGTTTACTTTAAGCAGGTTTATCTTTACTTTTGCAATGAAAATTCCTCATCTTCACTGAATGAGTATCTCAGAACCTTTTCAGTGGTCAGTGTCTGTCAGAACCATTATAGGAAGGGTGTACTGCAGTGATTAAACTTGCTTAAATAAATAGAGGATCCCACTGAGGAGGAGACCCTCAGTGTGGGAGTGGAACCATGCTTTGTGGTCATATTTTGTTATCTGCCTGCAGCTTGGATGTCGTTGCCTGTAAAGGAAATCTGATAAACCTCCTGAATTGTCTGGGGTGGCTTGACCCTGGCCAGTGGCTAAGCCCTCACCCAGGTGTTGGCTCACTCCTCTGCAGTGATACTGGGGAGAGAATCAAAAGGACAGAAGTGGGGAAAAGCTACGTGAGAAACAAAGAAGGCCTTGATGCTGTGCAAGCACTGCTTAGTGACAGCTCAAAGTTTGGTTTATTACCAACACTGCTTCAGTCACCTGTCTAAAAGACAGTACCATTCAGGTTGCTTGAAGGAAATTAATTTTGTTGCAACAATACCCAGTACATTCTGTCCCTGAAAGTCTCCAAATCCTGTTACTTCACTGCTCACAGAGTAAGTGGGGAATACCTGTTTCTTAAGGAAGTGCTTTAATCCTTCTTAGCTGAACTTTCCAGGTTCAGAAGCATTTGCAGCACGAGGCTGATTTCAGCAAAGGCATTTGTTTCTTTGCCTCAGTGCAGTTGGGCTGTCAGATTATTTCACACTGCTTTCCTGAAGTGACCAAGCTGTTACTCTTTGACTTCCTGCCCACTGAAACCAGACGGAATTACTTGTTCCTCCAAGTTGTCTTCAGGGCATTTCTTCAGGAGTTGTTAAGAGACCTAGATGATACTGGTCTGTGGAGTTAGCTGGTTGTGCAAAAGCTTAAACACCGTACCAGTGCAAACTGTGGAGTAATGGGATGTATTCTTGGTCCCTGTGTGAGGAGAGGTCTACTTCCTATAAATCTGATGCGAGTCTGTAGGTTTGGTTCTGTGATTGCATACTCAGCTGACCACTATGGTAAAGTACTATGTCCTCTTTCTAAAATAGATGGCCTATTTATCTTATGTGACTCATTGCACCAAATGTTACCTCAGATGACTTGAAGTATCTGGAATCGTTCTGAGTCCTTCTGGCAAGCATTCCTTTGGTGAGTGGGTCAACGTCGTTCAGATTTGTTGTGATAATACTGTTCAGCACTTGAACTTCCCTGAATCCTCCAAAAAAGTGACATCAGATGTGTTTCGTGACAGTTGGGAAGCTCATTTTCAGTGATGTTGTGCAAAGTCTGTTGTCTTGGTTGGAAGAAACATTTTGCATCAATGCTGTGGGGCTCTGCACTCTCAGAAATGGATGGGCAACCTCACTGCTTAATACCAGATTGACAGGTAACATAATGCAGTAATTTCTATTTTAATAAGAACATTGGGTTTTGGGATAGGTACGTGGAAAGTCACTTGCCAGCAATTCACCCAAGTGAAGCTTCAAACTCTCATATGTAAATTTGAGATGTCTTGTTCCTAAACTATGAGCAGCAGATTCTAATTAAAATGTAGAAAGTGGAGTATCAATCTGTTTTTCTTCCTACAGCAACTGGAGGCTCTTCTGCTCCTTAATGAGTTCAGAGCCAAACATTCTTGGATAAGGTCCCAGTTACATCAGGGTGTCTGGCCATATTTATATTCTTCTGATTCCACTGTTGAAAATCTTTCTAGCCCAAGGAAAGACTGCGTATGTCACTGATAATCCATTTCCTTTTATATAGGTGAGAAAATGTTGATATTTAGACCTTCTGCTGTTTTTGTTTTGTGTGAAAGCCTAGAGAAAATTCAAGGCCTTCCTTATCCTTGTGGTTTTTCACGTGTATTTATGTACCTTATTTTTCAAGCCTGGTTGAATGCATTTTTTACTGTGTGCTGGAATGTTCTCCGGACTCAGGTGACAAGGTATTCATCACTGCATGAACACTGCCTAGGTTCTGGTTCTTGATAAATAATCTTCCTGTAGAGTTACTCTATCTCTGTTGTTTCCTGATATTATGTGTGGAGTGTAGAAGACTGTTTCAGTCCCAGTAATTTGCCTTATTCTGTGTCAAGTAACTGAATTGTGAGGCATTTAAGAACAGCTGTTAGGCTGAAGAGAAATTTGTAGTCAAAACCTTGAAAATTAAATTCTCTCTTTAAATGTGATGGTCCAAGATAATGATGTATTTAGCAGGCAAATAAAGAAAAAGTGGGAGTGATGAGCTATTAGCTTCTGTCTCTGTGAGTCACCTGTGACAGAAGAGCCTCGTGGACACTTTTTCTTATACCTCATGGTGTGGCAATTGCTAGATCATTCCCAGTTTTCTGCGCTGAGCTTCAGGGTAGTTGGTGTGAGATATGTATTTTATATCACACTAGGGAAACACCTCAATCAACACTGCAGCTGTCATTATGAGATTTGAGATAAAGCTTTGTTTTTTTCAGACCTGTAGTAGTAGATGATACATATGCTACTCCTTTATATAGAGTTACCAGAAGTAAAAAGTTTCAGATCTGAGGCTGATATGATTCTGTTCTTGTAACAAAAAGGAAAAAAAAATCAATAACCACTGTTGGATCTGCGTGTGCATGTGTGGGTGCAATTTAACTAAAAGGATTCTACCTATTAAAGTTTGTAGGGTCAAGCTAATCTGGTGAAAATAAAAGCTAAAGGATATCATCTTATAGTTCCTTCCTACATATGAGTACCTAGGCACTGCATATTAAATCTGAACCTTACATTTTTACTTACTTTACTTTCTATATTTAAAACAGCGTATTCTTGAATTCCTTCCCCTTGACTCTCCTTAGGAATCACAGAATCCTAGAGTGGTTTGAGTTGGAAGAGACCTTGAAGGTCATCTATTTGCAATACTCCCACCATGGATAGGGACACCTTCCACTAGACCAGGTTTCTCCTGGTCCCATCCAACTTGGACGCTTCCAGACACAGGGCATCCACAGCTTCTCTGGGTAACTTATTTCATCATCCTCACAGTAAAGAATTTCTTCCTAATATCTAATCTAGATCTGCTCTCTTTCAGTTTAAGGCTATTCCCCCATGTCCTGTCACTACATGCACTTGTAGAAAGTCCCTCTCCAGCTCTCTTGTAGCCCCTTTGGGTACTGAAAGATACTTAAAGATCTCCCTGGAGCCCTCTCTTCTCCAGGCTGAACAACCCTAGTCCTCTGTCTCTGTAGGACAGGTGCTTCTGCCCTGTGAGCATCTCTGTGGCCTCCGGACTCACTCCACCAGGTCCATGCCCTTATATTGAGGGCCCCAGAGCTGGATGTTGTATTCCAGCTGGGATCTCAGGAGAGCAGAAGAGAGGAGCAAGTTCACCTCCTGTCACCTGCTGTCCACTCTCCTTTTAGTGCAGCCCAGGACACATTTGGCTCTCTGGGCTGCAAGTGCACATTGCTGCGTCATGTTGAGCTTCCCATCAATCAGCACCCTGAAGTCCTTTCTCCTCACGGCTGTTCTCAGTCCATTCTCTGCCCGATCTGTTTGTGCTTGGAATTGTATGCATTCAGTTTAAAACAGGAAAAAAGACATCTGCTTTGTAGCAAAGGTTAGACTTCAAAAATAGAGTCCAGATCTTCTGCTGCAAATATGTGAACCTGGTATAGCTAGAACTGCCTTCTGGTGCTGTGCTTGCTTTTTCTCATGAGATGGAAAAATCTTTCCAGAAGCATCTTTTTGTCTCTCAAAACTGTCCTCTCTGCTCAGTTACATGAGTCTGTGTGATGGTGAGCCCTACGTTGAAATGCAGTTATCAGCCAGCTCTGGGAAGTGCTTTGCTTACTCTTTTGCAACATTGCATTCCCTGTTAATTAGATATATCCGACTCTCTGGTGCCTTTGAAACAAGTCAACGCTTGAGAAGACACATTTGGTCTTGTGCAGTGACAGTTTTTCTCATCAGCAGAATTTTCAGGTGATAATTCACACTGGTAATATAATTTTATCTTTTTTCAGGGATAGAATGTGGTAGGGAAAAGACTCCTTTTGCAATCTGAGTATTTACTTGAAGTCCTTCTGACAGGGTCTAAATGATGTTACTCAAACGGTAGTAATTTATAAAGCAAAAAAATATTTGTGTTCTGCTTAGTGATTTTTAAGAGGGGAAGTTTGTAATTTTACATAGGTTTTGAGAACACATTTGCTTGTCATTGTTTCCGTTTTTTACTTTGAGATACAATAGGCACGAAACCTTTGTCTTTCTTTTTGGAATGTTCCTTCCAATCACTTTTCATGATACATTTAATTTCAGAGCTCTTTACTTTTTGACTGAATTTGAAATCTGTGACTCCCTCCCTCAAAGACAATCACTTGTTCAGACAAATGTGAGCTTCAGGGGAAGTCTCATTGTTTGCCATAGAAAAATGTCTTTGTCCAAGAGGTTACACCTCTTTTACAACACAAGATTCAACCCCAAACTTTATGTATGCTTCTTCCACCCTATATACCCAGCTACTACTTATCTTACTCTCCCAAACAGACCAGATCTAATATTTTTCTGTTAGCATGTATTAGTTTTGGAAGAACTTGTTGAACTTGAGACACCGTCTCTGTAAAATAATTTTTCCCTACTTGGATCTTCAAATCAGCAATAGAAAAATGAGTGTGATGATGGATTGAATTGAATAGCAGCTCAGTGATGTATTTCATGCTTTGTATTCCTGCTTTATTCTACGTGTGTCTATAGTTGAGAGCTGAAGGGAGTGGAGAGAAGTTGGTGGACTGACACAGTGTGCACTGCAGAAACCTCATTTCCTTAGGAAACCAGCTGGGGGAGGGCGAAAATATCCTGTTAGAGCCAGAGGGTTCAGGGTCAGGAGATGCTGAGAGCGCTGAGCTCTGACAAGTTTTTGGGAAGAAGGTAGGTCCAGTAGTAGAACTCTACAAGTATTCAAAGCTTATAGTGCAATTACAATGGTGTTGCACACCAGACTGCTGTGGAGCAGGTGTTACAGAGACAGGAGAAATTTATCAGAGCTGGAGACTGAGGTTCTGGGTGCGATCAAGGCCTTTAGGAGTTCAGGCTTCAGTTGCTTGATGCTCACAGTGTTACTTCTTTTTTCTTCCCCTCATCCAGATTTTTTTTTTTGTGGTAGTTTTTATACTTTGGGGGTTGGTTTGTTTGTTTCTTTTTTATTTCTAGTTTTTTTCCCCTTACTTTAAATTCTTATTGAGCACTTTTAAAAATGAAAATAGAATCTCAGTCTTAGGAAGCTCCTTCAGACTTTTTGTAGAGGATTTAGTCTGCAACTTTTCTATATTCTGTAGGCCCCAAAGGAGCTTATTAAAATTTTAATTTCCTGATCAGATATATAGGTTTTCCAAAGGAATAATTTATTATGGTGCTGTAGATGGCACTTAAAATGAAATGACTTTGAGCATCATTTAATTTTTTACTTTGTCATGTGACTCTCATTCTCCCCCAGGTTGTCATAAGAAGGAATCTCTCTTTGTATTGTCTTTATGACCTTGTTTATCAGTATTCACACAAGTGCGAGTGAGGAGGATTTCAAAAAACCCCGAAACCATATAATTAACAATTTCAATGGAGCACAGTAGCATATTTCCATATTCAATGGCCCTGAATTTTGTTAGTATTGTTGTCTGTATTGTGCTATTTGTAGATCTAATTGCAACTTTTTCTGGCCATCGCCAAACACGATCAGACACTTCCAGAAGTAATTTTGTGTATCTGAACAAATGGTGTACAGTCAGTAAAATGATAAATGTGGGATTCCCACCCTGTGGCCCCAGATTATCTCTGTATACTCTGCTCCTTGGAAAAAAATGACAGAAGAGGAAAAAACCACAAACCATAGTAGAAGATAAAACATGACTGTACTTAAACAGTAAAACCAAGTCTTTCATCATCTTTAGGGGATGTTTTAAGTATTGCATTTAGACTTGAATCTTCATATTCAGGAATCCTGTAAATAAATACTGATACAGAAGAACTGTTACAGGTAGTCTACTTTACTTATTAAACTCCTATAAAGTGATTTAGAAAAATAAGTTTTAGCACATGAACAGACTTCTTTAACAAGCCTTTACTCTTTCTTTAAGAGGAAATGCAGAAAGCTTTTTTGTGAAGTTGTTTCTTTGCTGAATTTTAGAGTATGAATAACTTTCCTTTATACTCCACAAAATCAGATTACGGTTACAGGTACTTACATTTCTGGAGTGTTAATACCTGAAATCTGATTTTAACCTTGCCATCTGTGTTTGGTTAAAAAAAACACCCATACAAAAAGTGAAAAAGTTAGAAGTATTTGTGCAGGCTGGGTTTTTTAATGTATTCAAATTTTGCATGCCAAAATGGGTGCTGGTTAACATGTTGAAATAACAGTATTGAAAATGTAAAAATGTTTTGGTAAAATTAGAATTTTACAGTTATGTTCAGGAAATTGCAAAGTGGAGCTTTATTTATTAATTTGATATATCAGTAGAAGGAAGATTCCTTCCTTGTAGAAGGAAGATAACTTGTTGAAAACAGAAATCATATTTAGTAAGTAGGACATGATTATTTTTAAAGGTGGCTAAGTAAACATAATTTGATAGAACTGAGAAGCTGCCTACATTTTTTTACAAAAATATTTAAGACATTGATTCAGAGTACAAAGTTGAGTATGGTTTTGGCATCCTGGTTTTTATACCTTTTTTGAAAATAAATAACAAATATTTTCTCCAAGACAGCTAGGAAGCCTTTTTCAGTTCGGTGTGTTCAAAAGACTGTTTGTTTAACACAGAGTGTTTATTTTGAAGTCTGGTCTTCCCTTCCTATGCAGAAGCTGGCAAAAGTGATTTGTTTGCAAACAAGAAGGGGAGTTGTTGGTGAGCAGGAAACTTTCTCCCTGCCAGCTGCCCAAGTTTTTTCCCAATTTCTTGAATATTATGCCAACCGTTGGATAGGGAGTTACTTGAAAATAATTTACCATTCATTATTCTTTTCTTGTCTGCTATTTTTTTAAAGGCTTTTGCAAAGCCATGTTGCTGTCCACCGAGCAAAAATACAGCATTTGTCCAGGAGTGTGTTACATCCCAAACTTCTGTTTGGAAGGAAGAGTCCTGAGGTGCAGCAGTTGCAGCACCAGATAACATATCCAGATAAAATATTGAGGGAGTTGGAATCCTGGTGAAAGGTGGAGGGTGATGGTGTGAAGGAGGTTCTTCAGGAGCAATTGGCACTTTCATAGATGCTGGCCAGAAAAGCTTTTCACAGGACAGTTCGTGCTGGAGCAGAAGCTCCCATACGAGCTCTTGAAGATGAGAGATGCAACGGCAGCAAAACCAAGTAACTTTTTACAGAACTTTGAACAGTGTCTGTGAGTTCATTGCCAGTGGTCACTATGGTTTTGTTCTCAAAGACTGCTTTCAGCACGAGGCAGCACTTTGCATGACTGACAGTTTTCCAAGGATAACACTGAGCTCGCGGCATTCGGCACGTTTCTTCAGAAGGGTTGGATGCTGGTGCAGTCTTGGCTGACCAGATTGCTGTGTGCACCCTCAGCCAGTGCTCTTGTACTGCATCACAGAGCAGCATTAGAGAGACACTGCTGCAGCAGCTAAATAGGCCTCTAACCTGTGGTGAGGATTGTAACATCCCTATTTATTCCCCCTTCTTCCTCCTTGTTCTGCTTCTCTTTTCTCCATTTCCTTCCTCTTCTGCTTTTTATGGTATTTATCTGTTTTCATTTCACCTGGCACTGATACAAGTTCAGTGGATGAAGTTCATCCCTAAATGTGAATTTCCTCTAGAAAATTTGTTTTAGAGGCTTCCTGAGTGCCAGTGGCTACCCTCCTTTCAGCAGAAACATCAAGAGATGTAGTGGAATGAAATATGGCATGTTTTGCCATATTCCCACCTCCTCCTCCCACTTTAACTTAATTAAAATACAAGCTAGAATATTTTCCCTCCTTTATTTACAAAGCATAGGAATGATTTCTGATAGCCAGGAGCAAGGAAATTGTTGACCTGCCTAGAAGAATATCTGTTGCAATAGTGTGGAGGATGAGCCTGCAAATAAAGTGCCAATCTAAGATTTGAGTGGTATTGATTTGGCCTTGTTTCTTGTGCATCCTTGGGGTGTAGATCCCTTTCTCTGAGCTCTACAAATTACATAAGTACCAAAATCAAATAAATATCAAGGCATTCACGATTTTGGACCATCCTAAGTATTTCATGTAGTCCTTCCTGAAGTGCCAGTACATTTGGGAGAAGATTGAAATGCTACTTTTTTTTTCCCCCACTAAGTTCAACAAATTTTTCCTGTTTACAAAGAAAAGAGCCCAAAGATCGCCTTATCCCATTATTTGTTGCATCCTTGATAATATGACAAACCTCCAGAACGTCTGTCGTTCAAATTCCCGGGATTGTTGCATGCATCTCTTTGACCTGATTAAGATGAACTGACTCTGAGTTGTGCCAGTTGTACAAATAGTGTCCCTCTCCATTCCATCTTCCTAAATGTACTGGCATTTCGTTGAACCTTTTGTGGCCATTAGGCTGCAATAAAGTCTTTATTCTCTTGAATAAATCAGAATTAAAATGCTCTTTATGTAAACTTCCATGTCCAGGCTGCTTCAGACTTTAAGATGCACATGGCTTGTGATGTGCAGGTGGGGGTTGGACAGATTTTTTCAGAATTTTATGAAATTTAGGCCTATCAAAGAAATATTTTTCTTTCTAGGTGTTTAATGTTAGCTCTCCTTTGGCCTCTTATTCTCCTTGGTTTCAACTCTAAGTTGTGTATAGGGATTGAGTTAAAATGGGAATATCTTCTGCAGTGTTTTCTGTCTTCTGGCATCAAGATTTCTGTGGTGGTGTTTTTAAAGGTGCAGGGAAGCCTCAGGTACATTTCTGTTTCCAAGCTGGAACATGAGTTGTCTTCTTGCTTCCATGAAAAGCATTTCCAAAACACCTAAAAGTGACAAGAATCCCAAATAGTTTAAAACTTCTGCAAGGTTCAAGTTAAGAACCTTGATATGAAAAGAATTTTCCTTCAGAACAGATTTTAGCCATGTCTTTAGCATGAGGGCCAGTTTTGAAAAGGATCAGAGGTACTGTGCTCTGCCACCTGTCTGAGCACCTTTCACACTGACAGGATGTTACTAACTCCGAACATGTAAAGCTGTACTTCTGAATACTTGAAATTATTACCTTTACATCACCTTTACATCTACAGTGGTAGTTTTAAACTATTTTCCATGTCATAGCTACTGATGTTCTTTCTCTGTGATCTGTTGTGTGTTTCTTCTTCAGGCCTGAAAATTATACCTTTTGTAAGAGATAACCACAGTGCTTCCATTCAAAGCTTTGCATGTTAACAATACTTAGTGCTCAAATGCACTTTTATCAGGGGTTTGTAAATGAAAAGACAGAGTTTATCACAGTCCTCATTAATTTGGAATGTAAGTTGCATTAACAGCTCGCTTCTGGAATTTCAAGGGCGAGCAAGAGATGGCATGTGACCTTTCATGGGGAAAGATTTATATAAGAAGGGAGTTTAGGGGACTAGGGTTCAGGAACCAGAAAATTATGCCAGAATTTTAATGTGTTGCATGTTTGTACTATTTAAAGAAAAAAATGGGAAAAGGAGAATGAGAAAGAGGGCAGATCAGAAGTTGTTAGCTGGGGAGAAAAGTTGCTTTTCCCTTAGTAGCTTAAGGTACAGACTACTTGTTCAGAATTCTTACAGACCGAAATTTGGGGTTTGGTCTTGGCAATTCACTTTGTGTATGTACTGTACATGGACAAGAATGTAATGTCTAAAATTTTGAATTTATTTTATTGATCAACCTTGATCCTTAATGGATTAAAGAGTTATGCCATCTTAAATGTAGATAAACTGTTGGATGAGGGTGATGACTGTTTTAACCTGGCACCTTTAGTGAAAATGAAAATGCAATTCATTGCTGTAAGTGCAGAATTACAGTTTTGAAAATGGCTGCAATGTCTTTACAATTTTTGTACTTCACTTTGTGTGACAAAACTTTACTACAAAATGAAAGAAATAAATTGGAAAATACTTGTGTTGAAATATAGGAATAGTTTTGCTTTTGTAGGAATTACTTTGTTAAGACAACAATATGAATATTTAATAACAATAACAGCAACAACAACAACAACAATAATAATAATAATAATAATAGTAGTAATAATAGTGAGAGTAGTTTTGTTGTAAATATATCTCTTGTTACTGCAAGGCGTGTTTTGTACATATAATTAATGAGATAATTCCCGTTTTACGTGGAGCTCACTGGTAATGTGCACTGATTGCCCATGCTCTGCTCACACACACACGTACTGCATTAAGTAGTTTGTTGTCTGAGTGATGTCTATAACGTATCTGAATTTAAGTGGTTTCAAAAACCTCCAGAAGCTGCTCTCTCGTGGATTTAGATTCAGGGAGCAATGCTAGCTGTGGACTTTCCAGCATGTTTTTGGGCAGCTTGCACCTAATTTGAAAGCTTACCAAAAGATAGACATTGTTTCATTGATGATACAGAGGTTCTTCCTGGTGGCTGTGTCTATCTGAAGCCATTGACACTGGAATAAATTATTTTTTCAGTTTAAAAACAAGGTGTCAGTGTTAATGAGTGACAGTTCACAGAATCACAGAATCATTTAGGTTGGAAAAGACCTTTGAGATCATCAAGTTCAGCCTCTGACCCAACACTGCTGTGTCAACCAGAGTGCCACATCCAGTCATTCCTTAGACACCTCCAGGGGCAGCCTCCACCACCTCCCTGAGCAGCCCATTCCAGTGTCTGATCCCCCCTTCCATGAAGAAATTCTTGCTACTGTTCTTAAAACCTCTGAAATTCTGGCAGGTCTGTAAAGATGATACTATCAAGCACTAACTGAGGAGCCCACTACTGCTGTTCACTGTGTGCATGTTTTTAATGTGATGTCACATTTGCTTAATTAGCTTTAATTAATAGGAATTTCACTGAGATGCTGAGGGAATGTCCTTTTAGTGTTAAGAATTAATAAAAGGGACTTGAAAGAAGACTAGATATAGAGTGAAGGGAATGTGATCAAAATCTGAAGTTATTAATGGGAAAATCTTTATCACCTTTTTTTTATTTTTTCCTCATGTGGCTTCAGTATTTTTGAAAAGTTGTCAGTAGTTATCAGTACCATGTATTCAAACAAGTGATAGTTGTTGTTGGAGTCCCATGACCTGATATTTTTCTGATTCTTCCTGTTGTGCTAAAGCAGTCAAGAATGCAAGTTCACTTGGGTGTTGAGTTGAAGCCACCTCTTGAATAATCTGTTTTCTTCAGACATAACTGCTCTGCTGAAAGTTGAATGATTTAATAAAAGTCAGCTGAAGGCAGATAGCATCCACACTCCCTCACCCCAAACCATGGGATTTAGGGACTTACTGCAATTCTGCTGTTATGTTGTTGGTTGGATTGAAAAATGTCAACAGAGAATCAACAGTAATTGCAGTATAAAGTATTGGGAAAATGTGGTGAGCATATGGTACTGGATTGGGTTTATTATTAAAGGAAGTACAGCTGCTGGGTCTTCTCTTGCACAGGAGATTCTTTCAAGTGCTCCTGGGTCTAAACCTTTCACAAAGAAGGCAACTTGCAGTTCAGTAACTTTTGTAATGGGAAGGACTAATTTTATTTAGTTTTCAAGTTTATCAAATTACAATGAATTCTACCTCATGATCGCAAACATAGAAAACTCTGAGATTCTGAAGAATTGCCCTAAATTTGAAGGAGTGCAGATTCATTTAAAAAAAGCAAAGCCAACAATTCCCCTCAAGCCAAACCAAATTTTAGTGGAATGGAAAGAATGTTTCCTACCTATATCTGTATTGTGTTTAACTTTAGAAATCATGTGAAATAGTTAGATTTTATGTATTATAAGTAGATTTGTAAATCTGTATCACAGGACTTTCCTGTGGAAGGATTAACAGTGCTTTTTCTGTTGGTGTTTTGGTTTTATTTTTTTATTTGTATCTGATGAATGTAATTACTTTTCTAATGCTCATATCTGGAACACAGGACTATTCACTTCAGTTTTTTCCCTTTAAAATGTTGCATTTCTATGATACATCCTTCGTGCACTGTTCCATAAAGTTTTTAAAAATTTTAGCCTTTCTCAGTGTTTAAGTTGATGGTTTCCTGAAGATTCAGCTTTACTGTTTGACTGTTCAATAGCTGGAATGCTTGTGAGGCTTCTCAGAGCTGATCTGGAAAGGATCGTTTTTGTAAGTTTTTTGACAATTTGGATATCAAACGAGTTGTGCCTGAACTAGAGGTAGATAGAAAGCATTTCTGGTTTTCAAGTGTTTTCCCAACAGTGGAAACAGGCTGGTTCTGGGGACACAAGGAGGGACATGTTGCTGCACCTCTTGGAGGGAGGCGCTCCATGGGATGTGTGGGGTGATTTCTCCTTGATCCCAGAAGTGACCTGAAGTGCAAGTTCAGGCAGCATGAGAAGTTCAGTCTGGCTTTCAGAAAATGTTCAGAAGAACATCATCTCTGTCAGGTAATTCCTATGGAGATTTATTATCCTTCGTGAAAGCGAAATGGAATTACATGCAGTGGCCAGCAAGGAAAGCAACCTAAAAAACCCGATAACCTTTTGACATAAAGGAGAGAATATTAAAAACTTTTTTTTAAAAAAGTGTACATCTCTTAATTCTGAATTAAGAGCTTCTTATACTGTAATGTTGGGAGAGTCTTTGTAGCAGTCAAGTAAAAAGAGAGCTAGAAGGATTGATAGCTTCAGAACATGATGAAGTAGAAGAAATTTTGAGCTACTTTCCTGGATGTCATTATTTATGAGTGTAGTTGGTAATGTCAGAGGTCTCAGTCTTTTTTGAACTGGATTCAGAGTTTAAAAAAGTCACCTGTGTTCCCACAGAGAAACTTAGGGAGCTTATACATAGCAGGGACTGTTTGCTGCTATAATTCTCTGATACTTCCTTTCCCAGGAAGTCTGGATATCTCTGTTCAGCTCAGTCCTTCTGCCCTTGCTTACTGTTGGCCTCTCAACCCCAGGCTGTGCTCTGTCTGGAGGGGGTTTGTGCTCACTGCTGCCTTGAGTGCATTTGTTTGCTGTCTCTTCTTTGTGCCACCTGCTAGCCCTAGAACAACTGGAGGAAGAAGAGATTTGACAGAGATATGACTTAGGATAAGCAGATAACAGGGTAATTTGAGACTTTGACTCAACAAGGGGAGAAATTCTGACCCTGAGTCAGTGAAGGAACAGCCCCCTCTGGGATGAAGAAGAGCGTAGTAGTGACTGTGGAATAGGTGGCTACATAAAGGAATGGAAGGAAAGACAAGCTCTCCAAATGGGATACCAGAGGTGAAGGCTGAGAGGAAAGCAGAGAACGGTGAAGGCTGTTCACAGTGTGCTGTCAACAAAAAAACGTATCAGTTCCTACCATACAGAGTTGAAAATGTAGATGTTCTGTTCTTTTTTTTATGTGAAAGGAGGAAACAGGGACTGGATGTCTGGAGAAGAAAGTGGGAATGCAGCTGTGGTTTTGCCAGCCTTTAGAGAGAAGGTGTGTGGCTGGCTGCTTTTGCCAGAGCTGTTCAGAGAGGGAATGGTAAAGCCTTTCCATTTATGCCTCCTGATTTTGGAAGCATGTTGAGATGAAATGGTGTAGAGCAGAAGAATGATAATTCAGTAGAAGATGAGTACATGAGGGGGAACACTTGCTCCTAAACTGTGGAATCAGTGACTGGTGACCCTGCTCAGTTATTCCAGGCTAATAGAGAGCTCCTTTTCCTTACCAAAATGCAGCTGTAGCCATATCTGTATTTGTTCCTCTGTTTCTGGCACATCCTAGCTCTGCTTTCTGACATCTCTGCAGCGTCTCTATAATATGATACTTCCTTTGGCTTTGAACTTGCTGACCTCATGCGTAGAGCTCCCAGCTAATCCCGTGTGATTGCAGTTCTTCAGCAGGCTGCCCTTGAGAATCACAATGTGTGCTACCTTGGGATGAGATTGTTGTTGGGAGTTTACTCCCTGTAGTTTTTCTGTGCATTGTACCAAGAACATCTGCTCCTAGATTATTTCCAGGAGACAGTCACAGAACGTTAAGTGTAAATATGCACAAACTGGGGAAAAAGCTGCCTACTAACCCATCAGATTGGTTCTGCCTAAACATCTTGTAAGATGTATTGTGGGTTTTAAAAGAGCAGCAAACTCAAACTAAATTAACAGGAAGCTTAGAGGAAGCCTATTTTTTTTTTTTCACTGTAAGGCTGATTTATGCTAGCAGACTTGAGTTGTGTCAGACTGAAAATGGGTTTTTATGGTTAAGCCAGGAGAGTAATGTATTCACTGCTGCTGCCTGGGTGTCTGCAGAGGAGGCAACACATATGGACTGCTACTACTAATACATAAATTGGACTGCTTCAGAATATTGAAGTGCAGCTTTGAGAACTTGACAAGAAAATGTTTAACAATTTTGATGATTAATCTCAAAATTTTGTGATACAACTTTAGAGAAAAGATGATTCAGTTAGATACGATGGGTCAGCTATTAAAAGATATTTTAAATGGTTGCAAATTTCAACTTTGCCATTGATGAACATACAGACTGAAGAATGAGACACTCTGGAGAGCAGCCCTATGGAAAGGAACCTGGGGTCATTGAAGTTACAACTTCTTTGTGAGGGGAAGAGGAGGAGCAGGCACTGATGTCTTCTCTCTGGGGACCAGAGACAGGACCTGAGGGAATGGCCTGAAGCTGAGTCAGAGGAGGTTTAAGTGGGATATTAGGGGAATGTTGTTCCCCCAGAGGGTGTTTGGGAATTGGAACAGCTCCCCAGGGCAGTGGTCACAGCCCCAAGCTTGACAGAGTTCAAGAAGTGTTTGGACAATGCCCTGGGACACATGGTGTGACTCTTGGACATGGTGCTTTGCAGGGGTTTGGGCTTTGATAATCCTTGTAGGGCCCTTCCAACACAGGACATTCTATGATTCCATGATTTAGGAATCTTTTGGCTTTGTTTTCACCTTGCCATGTTCATCTGTGGTGTATCCCAGAGCTAAAATTTAGTTTAAAAAAAAAGAAAAAAAGTTATGATTTTTTCAGTATTTACTGCAGGACTCCAGAAGGTGAAGAACAGAATTCCTGTTTGCACATGCATTCCTGTGCCATTCAGGATGATACAGTTCTACAATTGTGTTGTATTTGTGGTATTTATCTATAGCACTGTTGCTTCCAAAAAAAAGGAATGTATGAAAAAAGAAGACAGTTTCATCAGAAAAGTTATCAGAAATTACCAACGTTTCTTCCCATCTTTCTGTGTGGAAAACCACTGCTGACTTTCCAAGGAAACCAGTGAGAAATACTGGCAAGGAACTAGTGTGTCCTGGATTAATCATGTGGAGTTTTAATCTGTAGACTTACTTCAATCTATAGACTTCTTTTAGAAGACTGCTTCTTGATAAACTTTTGCTTTCTTTTTTTAACTATCGCATTATCCATTATATTAGTTTTAAACTCACTGCTGTTTGTAGAGAGAGACTGAAATTATCAGTAATCATCTGTCATTTTGAAAATGTGCATGGCAAGCAGAGGCTGGATGCAGCTCGTGGCTTCATTTCATGTAGTGATTCCTTGTGTTACTGCTGGAAAATGTTATGACTTGCAAGACACATTTGAGGAGCCTGTTCTGCCTTTTGTGGCAAAAAACTTACTAATACTGGGTGTATTCTGAAAATATTCTCAAATGTATGGTGATTTCAACTGTACTAGTTTGCCTTAAAGTAATTGAATTTTATCTTTCAGCAGGACCAACAGAAGGTTTGGGGAAAATAATACAAAGATTTCCCCAGAAGGACTGGGAAGACACTCCTTTTCCACAGGGAATAGAGTTGGTAAGTTTGCATTATATTTTGAAATTTTTAGAATTTCTTTCACGTGCAGTTGGAAGATACATCTGCCTTCATGTAATGATCTGTATTATTTAACCCAACAGGGAATGGATAGAAATTACGGGAGCAGAGGGGATAGATAATAGGTTTAAGAACAGTAATTCTGGCTAAGAGAAGATAATTTGTTCTGGTATGCATAGCTAAATAAATATTCCTAGAATACAGAAAATGTCTGCTGCAAATTTATAAACAGTGTATTTAAAAGAAATGTTTATTTGTGTCCCTAGATTTTTGTGAGCCTCCTTCAGATGGCAGATGACTTCTCATTGTCATGTTCAAATAATTACAAATGTGTATTTGTATAATGTAGATGAAAAAAAGAAATTAATGTAATATCCCAATAAAATTTATTAAAATGGTCAGCATTCCCAGGGTGCTGCTTCTTTCCCTTCCTTGGTCTCTTATTGTGGGGTGCAATGAAAAGGTGTCTAGTACTCATCTGGGTCAGGGAGTCAGTCAACATCTATCTAAAAATCCCAAAGAGAAATGAAGGACTGTGGTCATATTCTGAAATCAGGTTTCTGAGAAGTCAGAGTGAAACTTTTACTGCCATGAACTGAGCAACTTCTGGGACAGGCCGAGCTAGAGGAGGAGATGGGTTGTAGGAAGTGTTGCAATAGGAGTCTTTGTACTGTGGGGCAAAACCAGTTGCAGAGGACAAAGGCACCGACTCCTTACTGAGTTTATTTCACAGATACAGCAAACAGAGCAGCCTTTTTTAGCAGTCTGGCACCTTTGAGTGCTCAGCTCCTTGCCCTGTGTGCTGTGCTGTCCGTGCAGGAGAGGGAAGGAGATGCTGCTGCTTTTTCTGCTCTCCCCCCGAGCTGTGCGTGGCCAGGTGCCCCGTTCTCTCTGGCGCTGTGGTTTCGTTTCTTCACGGCCTGGCATCAGCCTGGGGATCAGGGCTTCTCTGGTGTGAGCACCCTGTCTCACACACGTGATGGCGAGTTGCAGCCTCTGCGGTGCTCTTGCATAACGCCAGGTTTGGCAATGCAGAGCTGTGCTGGAACGGGGAAGCTCTGAGGTTCAGCCGGGAGGGCTGATCTTGCCTCAGCCGACTGCAGAGGCTGAGTCACGGTAAGAGTTACTCTGTCTCACAGACCTGCCTTACCTAGCTCGCAGAAAGCAATGGTCTGACCACCCGTGAAGACGTGACATAAATAAGCACAGCTTCTCCTAAAGCAGTGTATCTGTCTTAATCTGTGCCCAGGTGTTATCTCCCATTTAAGTTTAATTGTAGAAACACCTTTCTACAGGAAGATTTTGGGTTTTTTGATGGGACAAAACGTTATTTCTGTATTGGTTCTCAAATAACTCATTAGGCATAGCCATTAAGACTTTAAGCTTTCCAAATAAAATAAAATCTGACAATTTAAGAACATTGATTCAGCCAGTTGGCAAAGTCAGTCAAGTTTTGATCTGTTTTCCAAGTGTGGTAAATAAAATTTTAGTTAATGAAGATTGAGGAGTTAGAGATACTGCAAAGATCAAGTACTAAAGTAAATCTCTTATGAAAGTCAGATTTTGGCAGGAAGTTTTGTTCAAGGTTTTGGATGAGTCTAACAAGAATCAACATTAATTCATGGAAAGGAAAGAAGAAAAGGTGCATTACCATGTTCTGTTTGTCACCTTAAGGGCAGATTTAATATCATTAAGGGATTAATAGGCAAACCTGAAGGAAAAAGAGATGGGAAAAAAGGTAAGAATAGAGTAGTTGACAAATGTATATGTGACTGAGGAGAGACATATTTATTAATAGCACTTAGTTCTATGAGAAGTTTGAGTTAATATCCTCTTACATGTACTTCATCTCCCTTGAAAAATCTGTATGAAATGATATGGTTTCTGTTAAATGGAAAAAAAGCAATGGTTTGTATCTGAAAAAGATGTCAAGCTCTCTTCACTGTGTTCTCATGAAGGAAAAAGGCCAAAGCTTTTAATACTTAATGATAGGATTGAAGGGAGATTTGATGTTTGAATCTTGTCTTCTGTCAAAGGTGGTTCTCTTGCTCTGAAAACCTTCAGCTGATTATTGGTGATGATCTCAGCTCTTTTGCAAAGTGAATTCTTTGCCTGAGAATTTAGACATTTGTGAGGTTTTTTCATTTTTTTGTTTGCCTTTTTTTTTTTCAAATAGGTTGGATGGGGTAATTTGTATTGGCATGTAATGGGTGATGCATGTACAGTTCACTGGATCACAGGACAGCCCAGGCTGAAAAGGACCTAGAAATGTGCTTTGGTCCAGCCTTTCATGGGAAAAGAAGCATAGCTGAGATTATCTACCACCCTGTCCAGTCTCATCTCAAATACCTCCAGCAGTGAGAACTCCACTGTGTCCCTGAATGATCTAATAGTTATTTCCTAATCATGTTCTAAATGGCATTTTATGAAACAAGACAAGGGGAAAATAGTGGAAAAGACCGGTGCACACCCCCACTCCTCAAGCTTTAGAGCTTTAAGGTGGAAAATGCCTTCTGGGACCCCTTGTGTGGTCTCTGTAAGTTGTAGAGATGCCATTAGTCCAAGCTCCAGCCAAAAACTGATAGACAAAAGTACTCTGAGAGCTTTTTGGAGGAGTCTTCTCTTTGCCAGCCCTGCATGTCCCCATCCTTCTGGGCTTGAATTCGTGTGATCAGATTTCCGAGACATAAATTAAGGTAATGTGAAGAGTGGAGTTCTGGGGCTAATTTTAAATTTAAGTAAGAAAGCCACATCAAATAATATTTTACACCTTTTTTGAGCCCAGTTTTGATAAACAGGCTCCCATGGGACGAACTGGGCCTACTGGACTTGCCCTTGACTGAGTGAAAAGGGATCATTTTGGGAACATCTTCTCTAGTAATGATGACCCAATTTCACCTTTCTCTTTGACTGTATTCATAGTTTTGGTAATTTGGCACAGATATGTAGAGAATTGGATCATTGTAAAACGTAATAGCAGTTTGAACATCACTGAAGGGTGATGTATTTGCTGTATGTGTATTTTGGATTAAAGGATTAAGAGTTACTCAAACTGTGGCTATTTTTATGTGAGCAGCATGATAGCAATGTTCTGGTCACAAACACATGAAACTGGGGGTGGACACATTGTCCAAAATTCAGCAGAAAGATGCTTTAGTCATTTTATCCAAGTCAAATACTTTAATTTGTCTTGTTCAATAAATTGTATGTCTTCTGGTTGTCAGTGATGGGCAAAGGCATGAGTCTCTGCTGAGGAAATGATGCTATCAGCAGATGTTGGTCACTGTGTCTTCTTACACTTCCCACTTGTCTGCATCGCCTCAAATTACTAAAGAGATTTTTCTTAACCTTATACTTTTTGCATTTGCCATTTCACTAAAGGCTTCACAGCTTCACACAGCTTCAAACTTTGTTGTTTATAACTACATGCAGAAACATTGATAAGCCACCTGCAATTTGCTGTGAAACATACCTCAAGTCTTTTGTAATGGATTATTGATAATTACAGTAGCCACTAAGGGCCTGAAGACTTCTTTACCATTTTGTTGAATTGTGTGACGTAACCATGAATAAGATCTGATATTTCTTAATGTTATATATCATACATATTGAGTGCCACTTCAGAAGCAATAAAATGCTCTTCTTCCATTTACTAGAACCTTCTGTGGGCTATTCAAGAGAAATGGAAGGAACAATTTCAGTTTAGAATCTGAGCCTCTTCAGTTGACTGACAAATAGCAGTCCATCTGCAATTTATTGACAAATGCAAGTCAGAGTGAGTTTCTTCCAGTTTCATGGAAGTAAGCTAACTTGGAGGGGTAAAGAGAGATTTACACTCATTCTTAAAGTTAATAATTTGGCTCAGAAAAGCGTTTCAGTCATTGGTTTTTGAAAGAATGCAGTTAGAGCATACCAATCTGATAGCTGCCCCCCATGATACTTTAAATGAGCATATTCGGGTATCTTTCTCCATAGTCTGTCTGTTTCTGAGAAGTCTTTCTGGATACAGTTTAAGTGTAAAAATAACCCTGTAAAGTCAGCTGAGACATAGAGCAGGTTAAAATTAGGACAATCAAACTTCTTGTTCTTGCTTGTAGAAAGAATGCTTGAGAGTGGATGTTATTTGAATGAGTTAGCTTTACATTTCTGCATATTTTTCCTATTTCTAATCCAGTTTTAATTCCACTGTGTAACTTTCTAGACATCGTAATTAGTTGCACATCAGAGGAATATTTAGTATGTAAGGTTACACTGTAAAGTCATTTTTGTCGCAGGGCTAAATTAGCTAAACTAAGTGTCATCTGCATTACTCGGTGTTGGGAGACTGATCTGAGTGAGGCCAATGAAAGTCATACCTAGAAACAGTTACATTGTCTTAAGTTTAACTGGATCTAATGTGTTTCTGCAGTCTGTGAGTAGCAGGGAAGGAAATTTCCCAGTGTAACTGGTGGTGGTGGTGGTGGTGTTAGCAGTACTGTCATGATTTAGTAATTTGCATTTCAAGTATGTGCAAGTATAGAAATTAACATATATTTCTAGACAAGTTAATCACCTATCCAAATGATTGCTTAAATTATAAAATTTATTTCTAATTGATAAATAGTGCTCTTTATTACAACTGTTTGAAGACCACTTACACCGGTTATGAGACTAAGAGAAAAAGAAAGGCTGCATGTATCCCTTTGGGATCTGGAAGGTTGCCTGCTTCCTTCTAAAAGAGGAGTTGGAGTTGTTGGAATCAGCTTACTCCTCCTTTACATACAGCCCTTGCTGTGGAGCTTAGCATTTCTGCACCTTTGTTTTGCTTCAGATACGAGCTCTTAAATGGATGTGGAGTGTGTCTTTTATGAAAAACTGGATTCAGTGTTCAAATTCCAATTAATCTGAGATACAAAAGAAACCCCAAACACAGGAGAGTAAGGAATGGTATTTTCAAAGTATATTTGTATTCTGACTGATATAATTTGTCTTGTACAAATTTTGACTTCATTTCGACATACCTAATTTATGAGTTGCAGCTCTACCTCGGACATCTTAATAGATATTTACTTCTGTTGGAGCTTTGCAGTTGGAATGGGAAGAAAAAATCTGTCAAAAAAGCCCCACCAAAACCCAGATCATTTGTCTTCAAAGTTGTGCTCAATTGAAGACATTTAAAAGAAGGCCAGATTTTAAAGTAGAGAAGTTTTACAAAACTCCTGCACTTCTGGAAATTTCCACTGCAGAGTCTCTGGAAATCATTACACATTCAGTCAAAAGGAACACTTTTAAAATTCAAGTGCTAGTCTCTTAGTATTATTTTTGTTTTGCCACCTTGGTATAAGGCATCTTTTCTAAGAAAAAAATCCACAGCTTAAACATTTCACTTATTTTAAATAAGACATAAGAGACAACTAGGGTTGCAGATTAGACAGTTAAGGCCTGAAGTGATTAAAGTTTTAAGGGAGTTAATCTTTAAATGCTTCAGTCTTAGCTAGCTGATCTGTAAGCCAATTTTTCTCAAACATTAATGCTTTTAAGGGCCTGAATAAAGAGTTGTCTACAGTGTCCATTTAACCTTCAGGGCACTTGATCAGCTGCAGAGGCTTTGGTTTGGGGGGGGAGGGTTGCCTCTCTTTCCCCTCAAACTTTTTGTACCTCTCAAGAATCATTACATATGTAATTCACAACTGCACAGCAGAGCTCAGCACAGCACTTATAAATGCATTGTGTTGTTTTTATTCTCATATTACAGAACAGGTGCTTTCAGCACTTAGAAAACAGATGATAGCAAAAGTACAGTGATTTTTTTTTTTTTTTTTTTTTTTTTTTTTTTTTTTTTTTTTTTTTTTTTTTTTTTTTTTTGGTCAGAGTGTTTCTGGACTCAGCTCATACTCTTTTAACATATTAATGTCCACTATACATCTTAGAGTGCCATTAATGTGGTGTATTTTACAGTAATGTTTCTGCTGTGCTGTAAAACAGCTACATTCTGATTTTAGAATCTGGTCTTACTGAATGGATGTTAGCTTCTGGATTTTATAGACTAATATGATAAAATAATTTTATCATTTAATAATTTATATTAATAAAATAGTGGTATCTAAGGACTTGCAAGTAGTCCTTGTGTAGCATACCTTTGTCTTACTTGACCAGGTACTGTCAAAGAGTTCAATTAATATGCTTTATCCATTCTTTGTTTTGTTTTGAGTTGGAAAAATAATCACATCAGAGCACTACAGTCAGGAGTTTTGGTGGAAGTGGTAAATTACTGAAGTGACACCTGCTTGGAATTTCAGCTCTTTTTCCACTCTAATCTTTCAATGGAGTATATTGAAGTGTAACCTTTCTTGCATCTGTCAAGGGGTTTTAAGAAACACTCACTTCTATTTTAAGTTAAATTCTTTTCAGATCTTCTGGAGGAGAAAGCCATTTTTAGAAGCTTTTTTAAGAAGTGCAGATGTTTTTAGAATCACAGAATTATTTGAGTTGGTTTTTTTTGGTTCTTCATATCTGTTATCTTCACAGATAATATTCAACTGCATGAGATGGTAAACTCTGTGTGATTCAGTGTCTTTCTTACCTCTCCATAAGTTTTTCTCATCTTGTGTGAAAATTAGAGGAAAGACTGCAACATGGACTTCTCTCTAAGGCTCTGCTTCTGGGGTTTTTGTGTAACAGTCTGCAGAGGAGATTCTGAGACCCTCAGTTAAGCCATGAGGTGTTGTAACATTTACAAAATTCTGTGAGTGTCTTGATATTTCCACCTTATAAGTTACAAACTTGTCTGTGTTAAGTCTCCTAGAGACTCTGCTTTTCCTGAAGGTTCTGAATTTTGAGTATTAGATGGGTTTTGTTCCTTGTTTAAAAAGAACAACCAAAACCTCTTGAAATACTCTTGACTAAAAAGGGAGAGCAACATACATCTCAAACACAGGATATGAAAATGGGCTGTATCTCCAGCAACCAAAACTAAAGAGCAGAAATCTTACTGTTTTATATGTGAGAGCAAAAATTATGGGGAAAAATATTATGGTTTTAATTATTTTCAGCTTTATGGATAGCCTGGTTACAGATGTGCTTTGTGTTTTTCCAGAAGTGTTAGTTTATACTTGAAAGTTAACTTGGATGAATGCAGCACGTGACTGTAGAGTGACATGTGTTTTTGAATAGCTGAGCATGTCCTTAGCATCAGGGGGGGTTCTTCAGCCCAAGTAACCTATTCTACTTGGGACTAATCATCACTGAAGATGATTTCAGAATAATTCTATATGAACACAAATCCATATAAGTTTGGAATGCAAGGAAAAAATAGCACTTTATCTGAAAAGAAACAAACCAGGGTACATTCTTAAGTCAGTTAAACTCCTGTGAGTGCTGCACCTTCTGGGTTTACAGCAGTGTTTTAGTGTTGACCCAACCTCACAGAAATGAATCGAGATGTATTTGTGTGCACTGTAACATGCAGATCTGTTGTTATACAAAACTCCTGTTTCCAGCTCTTCCTTGTGCCATGTGCAGATGACTGAGTTAGTAGTGTACAGGCATTTCTCCATCTTCTTGTCTCCACAAACAACAATGTTGAGCTCAGCATGAATCAAAGAAGTTTAGCTTTTGAATAAAGATAAGCAATGCTCTGAGATAGCCAGAGGTTAGACATGAGAAGACTTCAGACACTTCAGATAAATAATGTGAAGAGGATAAATTGTTCTCCTTGTCCTTTGAGAATATGGTGAGTGGTTTCTCTCACAGGAGATTTGGTGTAATCAGTAATAAATATTTAAATAGATGGGCTCATGCTATTTTGAGTGAAAATTTTGACCAGTATTATTTGTTTCTAATGGGGAATGACATGTGAGAGGCTAATATATGACATGGAAAGGGGAATGGCTTGGATACATCTCCTGAGGTTCTTCCTAGATTTGTTAATCTGGGAAGCGAAGGGCCCTGGCTCTCTGTGTGCTTCTCATTTGCTTCTCTGGAGAAAGAGCCATGGGCAGGTACCAGACTGGGACATCAGAATGGAGATGAATGAAGAAATCTTGTGGATTACCATGGGAGATGGGACCTGGTCTCTGGGGGGGATTGTCAGGTTAAGTACAGGTTAAGTATTGTTAAGTACAGCAAACTTTATGTCACCTTTGGATCACCTCCTGTAACTACCAGAGGGGAAGAGAGAGAACTAAACAAATGTAACAATCCAGAAACCCACTGAATTGCCTCAGAACCACGTTCCAGCTTGTTGTTTAAAATTCCTATGTTTTCAGCTCCTTATTACAGATTATCTGTCAGCTGTCTGTAAGAAGCTGGAACTTCTTTTATGCTTGAAGTGCTGTAATTTAGACAATTTTTTGACTGACATTTCTGGGTTTTTTTTGTTTGGTTGGTTTGGTTTTTCTGTGTGTTTGTGCAGGGAGCTGAGAATTTGTGTGGTTTTGGAGAAAGCCAGCCAGCAAGAGTGTTGTGTGTTGAATTTATAACCATATATCCATTTGTCACAAAGCGATCCTCTCTGGGGTTGTGTGAAGGAGCAGAAAGGCAGATGATGTGCATCTAATCAAACACAGTCTATTGGGCTGGAGACAAGATTGTGAAACTTGAACTGGGTCGTTGAATGTGTTCTGGGAATCCAGAAATAATTTATCTGTGAAGTTGATTCCTGTGATTGTAAATCACTTTGGAATGTTTTCTAATAGTTCAAGAAAACAGATTAATGGAAAATAAAGGGTATTTTACTTTTTTTTTTGAACAAATTTGTTAATGGTTTGTGTTTTGTTAAAGATGATACTTCTCATGCTAAGAATTTCTAATCAGTAGTACTTGTAAATCATTCTATTCCCCCAACTCCCCAGTTTAACTGACCCTTAAGTTTTTACTCTACATAAATTTTGTTGTGTTTTGATGGTGGTTTCTTCTGCTGGCTTAAATCATCTTAGTGGTTTTAAAGCTTGGCCTCTTAAACTTGAAAACTTTTTTGAAGCCTTTATACAGTGAAAGAGCTTATTCATAATAAATTATAAAAGGTGTGTCCTAGTTGTGCTCACGAAAGAACAGAAAAGAACATTAATAAATCTTATGATGATACTTCACAATTTTGTGCATTCTGTGGGCCACAGCTCATTTTATCATTGCATTATCCAGTTTGAAGCCAGACAGAAAGGTCAGTGCAGAGACTTCCTGCAGTTGCTAGTTGGTATAATTTCTGATTTCCAGATCCCACAGAGGGCAGACGGGTGTGTGCTCTGGGCATACGCCTGACACAGCACCCGTGCAGAAAGCAGCTCATTCGAGTGCTTCAGTGTCTGACTGAGGCTGTGCCATGCAAAATCCTTGGCAAAGGTCTTGGAAGTTTATTACCTTTTTTTTTTTTTTAAATTTTGAAACTCCAAACTGCTGTTGGCCTCCAGCACCACCTTTGACTGAAGTCTCAAACAGAGCTCAGTTTAGGAATCCTGAGTTTGGGACGTTGTTTTGTTCGTTTATAAAGCAAACACTACTTAATATTCTTCCAGTACATCATGTTGGTGCTGGCTTTTGGCTGATTGCATGGAATTGGCAGAACCACTTTCATGTTTTTTTTGTACAGCCTTCTTGGAACTCTTGTCTATATCCCAGTAACATGTAACAAATTGTTTTCTTTTATACGAAACCTGGCATTTGTACTGGAAAAAGAAGAAGTTTATGAATGAACTTGAAGATTAGAAGATATAAAAGGTGACTAGGCTATTTAAATGGCCTTATTCCTCCTGTATTATTCTTTAGTAATGTGGTATTTCATGATTTCTGGTATGGTTCTGGTCCTGATTTCAATATGGATGTGGTAAATGACTGAGAATTTTACTGAAGAAATCTTATTTTAAGTAAAAGCCAATAAATAGTAATTTGCTATATGTTTATTAGAACAGGAATTTGGGTTTGATTATAATAAGGTAAAAGAGTAAAGAAATAATGTACTTTTATGTGCAAAATACAGTTTGTATTGAGAGGAAAAAGAGAAATATAACTATTCAGACATGATTTTTAAGTGCTTATTTTAGGGCTAGTCACCAAGAAGAATTTTTGTCTTTGAACTTCTCCTGACTGGGGATCTGCCACAAGCATGGCTTCTTATAATGAATTCCAAGTGTGGAACCAGTAGTTTTGCCAGCAGTTTACCTGAACTGCTTCTAGCAATACCTTTCCTTCTTTCTCTGTCCTCATTGCTCTGTGGATGTCTGAAATAAACCAATGCAGGCCAAAACCTTCAGAAGTGGAAGATCTTTAGGATGAGTGTTAATGGTGCAGCTGATCCATGGAGTGTTAGAACTTTATTTAATGTTGTTAGGAGAGTCCTCTCTCGGGTACGTTGGGTTGCAGTGTCTGTGTTTTTCAAGGACACACTGTCAAAGCATCACTTGAACAGGTGCTATTATTTAGCTGTCATGGATACCAGCATAAACTAAAAAGGAATTTTATTTCTGTATCAGTAATAGAGTAATAAATGGAGCATTTCAACTGGCTGCCAGGATGAAGCTCTGAAGCTCCAGCTTGCAGATTTGGAGAGGAGGCAGTTCAGGCTTTACTTGTGACTAAAGCTGCTTGTATGGTGATCCTTGCACAGTTTGTAGTTCTTACTCAGCCTGCAATTAATTAAATCTGAGCTGTGGAGTGAACCTGGGCAGAGAAGGAGAACTCTGACACCCAAGTCTTCTTCTGGATGGTGTTTGGAACTCATTCTCAAGAGCTTCCCTGACTGGATGTCACAAGTCTTGCAGGTTTGTATCCTTTCAAATATCACTGTTCTCTGTATGTTTCCCTAGAATAAAGCAAACTCCCCCTGCTCCCCCTCCTGCCCTTCTTGGATTTTTGTTTCTAACTAAGGTACTACTGATGCTTTTGAAGAAACTTTTCGGTGCAGATTTTGTCATAAAGGTGTCCCCAAGTTGCTTGCTTATCATTCCTTTACACTGGCTGGTTCCTTAACTTGGATGTGAAATTATCTTTTATTTATGTTAACAAAAGGAGATCAGAGAAGCAGATCATGCCCTGTTACTGACCAGTGTTGATTATCTTCAAGTCAAAAATGTCTTTTTTCATTTTTGGGAAAGTATATATTCTGGTTTGAATCTCTGCCAAGTTACCTGAACAAAAGCAACTACTATATATTTAAAATTAGGACTTAAGCAACTTTAATATACTACATAATGTGTAGTCACACCTTCCAACTCCAAATAAAATGATCTGCTGTTTTACTGAGCTGCTAGTGTTTCTGCTGCCAGTCTCTCATAAATTGTGGGGAATTTAATATAAGAAATGGCTTTAACTTTGTTCTCATGTCCTTCTCCCTCTTCTCCCCGGTCTCTGCGTCTTCAGAACTTAGTTTTAGCTCTTTATCTAAGTAAAGGCAGTTCACCACAAATCCATTCTAGTGTGTATAAAACAGGCTGGTAGGACAAGGTTGGATTATGTAACCACTTTGTGTAGGTTCATGCAGTATATTACACTGGGTTATAATCAACCAAATATTCTTTTTGTAATAAAATGCCCAGTGCAGTTATGATTTTTGGTGCTTTTTCTTAGGCTTGCCTGTGAGCTAGGAGTGCAGGAAGTATTATTCTAAAAAGATGTAAATAAATGCAAAATTATGATCCAAGAGAGAAGATCTGTTTTTTAGTTTACTGAAATATCTGTGGTATAATGTAGTATTTCAAAACCAAGTAATACTCCTGTTATGTACATGGCATATGCAGAATCAACCTCACTTCATTTTTTAACTATATTGTTCCTTTTTTGACATGTGTTAGAGCAGTGGACAAGAGAGATGTTCATTAAAATCATGGCTTATAAGCTTAGAATGAAGAATGAATTAGATTTAATGTCAAAATAGTGGGATAAGAAGTGAGTACTAAAGTTACAGCGTGCATTCGTGACCTCAATGTTTTTAACATTCCTTGAATACCAGATTTGTCTAGTTCTCGGCATCACCTCATGATTATTTGCTATAACTGCATACCAGAAAACCTTATTTCACAAGGATTTTCCTGCATTCTGGCCCGGTAATATACTTGTAGAGACTTGTTGGCATTTGCAATTTTGAAGATTTGTTGTTGGACCATTTTCATATCTGGTTCATGTCTTGTATATTGGATTTGATCTGCTTCTCCCAAAAAGTAAAGGAACTGGCAAGATCTCTCAAAAAGTGGGTGGAGAGTACATTCCCCCCCCTCCCCTCAATTTAAATATTTTGCTTCTATGACCAGTGTGAGTTTGCAGCAGCCACTTCTGCATGAGCAGCTTTTCAGCATCCACAGCGAGTTATTTTTCTGGCACTGAGGAGCCAAAATTACTCTGAAAAGTCACTTGCTGGTTTGGGTTATGGCTGAATCATTTATATAAGCATGGCTGAAGTTTTCTATTTTGAAATTCAAGATTTGAGTCTTGTTAAACTTTGATCAATACTGTTATTTCAAAGGATGTATTTTGCTCATTTCATGTCTGAATGTCTTTCATCCAAAAGATTCGCAGCACTTCTAGCTGTGCAGTTGGAAAACTGTGACTATTGTAATAAATACGTATCTTCAATTTTCTTTGGGATAGGGTAATACAGTTGTGAAAACTTCACATGATTTGGGAACCAAAGAGCGATTAAGTGAATGGAAATACATTAAATAACAATAATTTTGTGAAGTTTGATCAGGCTTGAAAGATAGTTGATGTTAGTTTTTTTGTACCTTAGCTGAAGAAAGTAACTATTTGAGTTGCTATGCCTGAGAAAAATGTTTTGCAGTAATAATGTCTGTGGAATCATATGCAATTAATAAATATATAAATATCTTTCAGCTTGGTTTAAAATGAAGGTACATCATTGTTAAATTTAGTTTATTCTGGCTACCACAAACATAATTATATTTGTATTTTGTGTGTAGATAGTATTCAGTGAAGTGTTCAATAATACATTTTCCAAAATGTTTCAGTTTAATCCAAAGTGAACAATGGTATAATTAACGAAAATGTAATCAAATGTCAGATTTTTGTGCTGACTTTGGCTTTAGACTGCAAGTATTATTGTGTGCAAGAGTTCAGCTAAACCCACTTAACTCCAGCCCCTCAGTTCAGACTGAGAATTAACAGATAACCTAAGTGGGATGTTTTTATTGAACAATTTCTTGGGTTGTTGAAATGGGAAGGCAGAAGCAGTTTAATTTAAAAAAAAAATGAAGTTATTTAAAAGTTTTATCTTTACCTTGTCTTTCAAAACTCACCATTAAGCTTTCAGGAGCCCTTCAAAACTACTGAAAATGAGCGATTTTCATTGGCTCGCCTTCCTTTTTTAACCTCTTCTTGCAGGACCTGAATACATTGAATGATGCAAGTATTTTTTAACAGACTGTATTTGTAGTTTGATAATGAAAATAAATGGTTGAAAGGGGTTACCTGAAAAGGAGTATTTGGTGGCATGTTTTATGTTTTGGCTGGGTTTTTTAAATGAACCATTTCAAGCTTATCAGCCACTAAATAGACATTTTTTCTAAGTATCCTAATTTCATTTGTTAAATACATAGATGTGATCTATGCTGAAGCATTTCAGGGTGTGTAGTATGGGATAATAGTTGACATACTTCTTATATTATTAAGGTGTGTCATTATTACAGCATATGCACACCCTCTTATGTCTTATTGCTTAAATATGATAGTGCTTATAAGCTTTCCTTTTAAAGTATGAATTTACTACTCTGAGTCAGGTAACATCATATTTATGTGCACTATTTCACCTATTATGGATAATGTCTGACATGTCTGTTGCAAGAGCCACACTACAGTGAAAACCATATTTAAATGAGGAGTTGAATTTAGTAGTGGTTTCTAAAGGGCGTTCAAAGAGGAAACTTAATGACTCCTGTCTCTTCAGGTGACTGAATTTAAGTGTGGCAGAAAAGAATGTGCCTTTTCAGTTTCAGTTTCACAGTATTTGATGTCTTGCACTGCATGAAGTAAGAATGGAGTGCTCAGGACTTATCTATCATTTCTCTTTAGTCTGAGTTTACCCCTTTCTTTGGGTTTTCTTGTTTGAGAGGTGAGGTTGCCTGTGCCAGCACTGCTCCAGAGGGAGAGGAGAAAGCCAATTACCTAATTTGAGATGCAATCTAGAAACATGTAAATGAGATTTGCAACGTGCTCGTGCCCGTTTCAGAGCCCAGTAAGAGAGACAGTGCATACGGGGCTGTGTGCTTCCTGCTGGGACTGCAAAAGCCCCGTGGGAGCAGGGCAGGGAGGCCATTCTGCCCCTCTGCTCTGCTGACACCCCACCTGCAGGGCTGTATCAGCTCTGGTTCCCCAGCACAGCAAGGACATGGAGCTGCTGCAGTGAGCCCAGAGGAGGCCACCAAGGTGATCAGAGGGATGGAGCACTTCTCCTGTGAGGAGAGGCTGAAAAAGCTGGGGGTGTGCAGCCTGGAGAAGAGAAGGGCAAGGGAAACCTGCTTTGGCAGCCTTCCAGTACCTGAAGTGGTGCTACAAGAGAGCTGGAGAGGGACTTCTTACAAGGGTAGGTAGTGACAGGACTAGGAGGAATGGCTTCAAACTGAAGGAAAGTAGGTTTAGATTAGATGTTAGGAAGGCTCACTCAGGAATGGTGAGGCCTTGGCACAGGTTGCGCAGAGAAGCTGTGGATGCCCCATCTCTGGAAGTGTTCAAGGCCAGGTTGGATGGGGCTCTGAGTAACCTGGTGTAGTGGGAAGTGTCCCTGTTCCTGGGCAGGGAGTTGGGACTTGGATGATCTCTCAGGTCCCTTCCAATCCAAACCTTTCCATGATTCTGAGACTTGCTGTTTAGATTTCAACCTATGGCAAAATACTGATGGTACAATTTCTGGGAGGTTTTCCTCTTACTGGTCTGTGTGCTGCCTTGCTCTTCCTGAAGTGTCTGTATTACTGCTGTGGGAACAGTATGAGTTTTGGAAGTCTATGTTTTAAACAGGAATTAGCAGTGTAACAGATAAATAGGTTTAGATCTATTTATTCTGCTACAACTAGAGATACGGCACTGTTGATAGTTGAGCTAATGTGGTTAAAGTGAACCCCATTTCAGATTCCCTTTCCTGAGTGGTAGCAAGAAGTCTGGTATTGCATATGCATCTTCAGGATTTTTTTTCATGTGCTTTGGTTTCCTCTTCTCAGTTAGGAAATATGTAGTGCTTCATTACCCAATTGCTTGGTATTGTGAGACCCTCTCATGTACGATCACAGAAGCCTTTGATATTGACTGTTCCTGATTTTTTTATTGTCCCCAGATTTGACAAATTTACTGTTGAATTTTTGTGATATATTTAAAAATTATCTATAGGAAATAAACAAAAAACCTCTAAGTCAATCAGCCCCTATGACACATGCACAGAGCCCATCAGAGATCTAATTTGCCTCCCTGGGGGAAAACTAACTATTTATTCTTACTTTTAAAAATTGGTTATTACTTCAAAAGAGAACTGTTCTCCTATACCATAACAATTTAATTTGATTGAGAGATTTTTGGTGAATGTTCTTGCTAAAAGACTTTTTACTAAGTGACTCTGTTGCGTTGAGTATGTCCATTTACTTTTGTTGAAGAGCTGTTAATACAGGGATCATTCATGATTTAGCTGTAGAGAAGCCTTTCTGATTCTTTTCAGTGTAATTTTTTTTTCTGTAGGGTTACTAGTTCTGTAATTTGACGTTTTCTACACATTTGCTACTTGGAAGCAAAGAGTCTGGATAATGCGTTTTATAAACAGATGAAGCCTTTGCCTACTTCCAATAACCCCACCTTGCCTTGTCATCTGAAACCCACAATTAACAATTCTCTAATTTTATATTTTGATTACACAGAACCCTTGGAATCATGCTGTCTGATACTTTCATTTTCGTTTTCTAAAATCTTCCATATCTTCCCCTCCAAATACAGTTTGGTTCTGGGAACTTCCCCAGGAGCCTCTCTAAGGAACTGTAACATAGAAAGAGCTTTTTTCAGTCCTCTTTGAGGGATTTTACATTTGTTCTTATTTTTATCCATTGTCATTATCAGTTTTTAGAAGCTTTGTCCTTCTGATGCATGATGAAACATATCTTAGTAGTAACTGAGGGGATTGTGTCGTTTGGCTCTGCACTGGGGCAGCCTCACCTCGAGTTCCGTGTGCAGTTTTGGGCACCACAATATAGGAAAGGTACAAAGCTATTGGAGAGTGACCAAAGGAGGGCATGAGGATGAGGGATTGGGAGGGGAAGCTATATGAGGAGCAGCTGAGATCACTTGGTCTGGTCAGCCTAGAGAAGAGGGACTGAGGAGGGACCGATTGCAGTTAAAACTTCTTCGTGAGGGGAAGCAGAGGGGCAGGCACTGATCTCTTCACTCTGGTGCCCAGTGACAGGACCCGATGGAATGTTCTGAGGTTGTGTCAGGGCAGGTTTAGGTTGGATGTCAGGAAAAGGTTCCTCACCCAGAGGGTGTTTGGCACTGGAACAGCTCCCCAGGGCAGTGATCACAGCACCAAGCCTGGCAGAGTTCAGAGTGTTCGGACAATGCTCTGAGGCACAGGGTGTGACTCTTGGGGTGTTCTGTGCAGGGCCAGTAATTGGACTTGATGATCGTGATGTTGGTCCCCTCCAACTCAGAATAATCTATGATTTGATTATTCTAATCTTCATTCCTTAGCAGGTTTCTCTGACATATTTCTCAATCCTTTTCAAATGTTTTAGTAGTAGTTTTATATGTAACTTGCTGGAGTTTGTGTACTTCTATTATCCTTGTCTTGGACAGGACTTTTACACCCACCCCCTCCCCCCCAATTAATTGACTGTTTTCAAAAGATAATTATGACAGCTGGGTGATGCACTCTGACAGCAAGAGGCTTCAGACTCATCACTTCTTCCTAGGAACAGTCAAGTCTACGTGAGGTTTATCACATTGCTTTCCAACAAATTGCTACAGGTTCTTGCTGGTATCAGTTATGTTCCTACTCCCCTGCCTTTAGAACTTGCTTTTCCTTACAAGCTGGGTTCATTCCTACTTGTGAGAGTGTCCTCTATGGAAAGAGGGTCAAGGCTACTGATGGGTAGGGTCCTATCTTGCAATAATGCTCTCTTAATGAGAGACTTCTTTGAGAAAAGAAATGGAGAAAAAAAGAGAGGGTTGGAGTGGGACTGTGTTGTGTGGCCTGGCTGGCCCAGCACAGTCTGACTGACCTGCTGCTTTCCTGGCAGAGAAGCAGCAACATCACATTCCAAGGAGCAGTGCCTGGGCACAGCTCACCAAGGGAACTATGTGGGCCACCACTGGGATGTGGCAGGAGGAGGAGGAGAAAATGGTTATTGTGGGCGCTGATCTTTCAGTTTTTATGCACTTTCTGTCAATTTTTTTCTCGACTTTTCAATTTTTGTCTGATACAGAAACATGCACTTAAAAAGTGTTGAAATGTTAAGAAAGAGAGTTTTAATAAATTTTTCCAAGCAGAGATTTTGTCTCTAAACTTTTCAATCAAGCTGGCAAGAGTGTGCTTTCCTAAAAGCCTTTGGCCAGCTCATTTGGAACAGAACTCTGGAGCTTGGGCTGCTTGTCACTGCCCGAATTTTCCTCATAGGAACAGTATTGAAATTCCCATACTAAACCTCCTGTGGTTATCCTTCCTCTTTGAAATTAGTTTGTGTATGTTTTCACTGCACATTGTATATTTGTACCGTGTTTAGATTTTCTTCAGGTTTTACTTGAAGATAATGTACCTTTCCTGAAAATACCTGAGGTTATGAAAAGGACATTAATTTTTGCTTGCTCTGGTAGGTACTTCAGGAATTTTTAGTAAAGGAATATCACAGATATTTTCATACCCGAGTGGGGAGACCGTACATGGTGCTGTTAAACTTGTCTGAACTGGTTTATACATCCTCTTTGGGACGCAGCTGTGCCATACTTGTGGTGGGAAAACAAAGAGATCTTACTTAAAAGCTGTAGCAGTATTGGGGCACAAAAGTACTGTATTGGGGGCTGTGGGGATTTAGGGGGGTTTGTTTCTTCTTTTAAGATTTCAGGCTCTAATTTCACTGCCACTTGCCGTAAATCTTGCACAAGACTGCAATTTATGTGCAATGTTTTCAACTACAGTAAACATTATTAATAAGCTCATCTAGAAAAGAATTAAAATGCTTTGAGGTCATGAACCTAATCCTTGGAATGCCATGGGTCACAGTTAAGAGTTGACTTTAGTCAGTGTGACTGAATGAATATGTGTATAAGTATATGTAAAATAAAAATCTGACAGTTTTTTTCATATATCCCTTTTTAGAATTTCTGGGTTGTGAAAGAAGCAGTGACTTTGAAAGCTTTATTGTATTTTTACTGTGGCTTTAAAAATGCATATAAATAAGTAATTGCATGCTTTAAATGGAAGCAATGTAAGTGCATGGAATGTTCTTTACTAGTTTTCTCATATGTATACTTTCTCAATATGTTGGATCCAATGAATACAGTAATTTATTCACTATTCAGAACAGTAGCTGATATTTTGTATTTCATTTGATTTTATTTCATATCAGAACAATCTTGGTCTTAAACTCTGTTTTAGATAAAAATTTGTGTAATACTATGGAGCAGAGGGGAGAAGCTTGTTAAAGGTTGTTCTGTGTTGATGTACATTTCCACAGGGCTTTGGGAACACTTTCATGTGGATTCACTGGAAATGACCAGACAGAGTATTTTTTTTTCTTAGATTATTTTTTTTTTCCATTCAGTTGGCCGTATTTCCTTCTAACATTTTTTAAAAGATTTTCCTTTACTGAGGATACTATTTTTCTATTAGAAACCCAAAAACCTGCTGGCTCTGGAAACAATTATTTCAGATGAGACATTAGAATTGTAGATATATATGAACACGTCAATTTTTTCTCAACTATGAACCCTTGATAATTTACTCCTTATGTATTTTGAAAAGTAAGTTTACTCATTACTCTTGATATTATAATTTGCTTTTTAAAACACCGTGATTCTCAAATAGACTAACAGGTATTATGGGAGTCAGTCATGAGTTCTGGGGGCATATTTTTTGCATGGCATGTAGTGCATTCATGACTATAAAATTTTCTCTTGTGCTTTTTCTGTCTCTAGTGTTGGCATTAAAAGCATATGTTTAGTCAGGTATTTATCATCTAAGTTTCACTGTTTTCACTGTCTCATTTCAAATATCTGACCAGTTGGTGCTCCAAACTGTGTCTTGGTTGAAGTGAATTGACATTTAAGAACATCTCTGCTGGAGGAGCCAGTAGAAGTTGGTTAGCACTGGTTACAGGAAGAAACCACAAGGCTCTGGCTTCCAGCAGATACTGGAATGTGGTACCAGAAGAGATGTCAGTCGATACACTCAGGGACAGGGATGCCATCCAGAGGAGCTTGTATAGGCTGGAGGAATGAGCCAGGGAAAGCATTATGAAATGAATCAGGGGAAAATGCAAAGCCCGTGTTTGGGAGGGAAGAACCATGTGTCATGTTTCACATTGGAGACTGGCTGGCTGGGAAGCCTCTCTGCTGAAAATGACCTGGAGGTCTTGCTAGGCAGCAAGCTGAACGTGAGCCAGAGTGCACCCTGGCAGCAAAGATCTCCAGCAGCATCCCAAGTGACAATCAGAGGATCACAGCCAGGAGCTTGAGGGAGATGCTTATTGATGTCCTTTACTCAGCACTTGATAGATCCAATCCGAAAAGCTGCATCTGATTTTGGGTCCCCCAATACAAGAAGGATGTCTATGAAATGGAGCTGTTCTAGAGAAAGGCAGCCAAGATGGTGTGGTCAGGGCCTGGAAACCTTGTCCCACGGGACAAGCTGGAGAAGGGAAATCTTTGGGACGACTGAACAGCAGCTTTCCAGTACCTACTTGGAGGCTGTTAAGAAGATGGAGCCAGGTTCTGCTCAGTGCCATGTGATGGGAGAACTAGAGGCAATGGGTATAAATTGAAGTAAGAGGGGTTGTAAGGCAAGCAGGGGAAAAGCTTGCATCATAATAAGGAGAGTCAAGGACTGGAAGAAGTTGTCCAAGAGACGTGATCTTCATCCTTGGAGGTTTTCAAGAGTGACTTTGTAAATCCCTGAGCAATGTGGTCTGAATTCGGTGTTTATCATGAATAGGAGGTTGGACTGTACAGCTCCTGAAGTGGCTTCCCTAGGACCTCCTGCTGTCAGCAGCCTTAGGTATCATAGTGTGCAGAGGTTGGTGAGAAGGAAGAGGTGCAGTGAGATTGCATCTTAGTTAAAGCAGCTGCTGCACTGCAGAAGGGTCCTGCTGCTGGGCATGAGGGGCAGAGCTGCATCCCAACACATAGCTCACCTTCAGTGGGCTGGTCATACACATGCTGTGATTAGCATTGTAGCTGATTTCTTATCTCTGCCCAACATCCTAAGGCTGCTTAATTTGGGAACTGGTTCTGATGTTGTTCATCAGTGTGGCCATAAGTAGCAGCAGGTTTCCTCCAGCTGCACAGAACAAACAGCAGCTGTATTTGCTGCTGTGGCCTGCTAACAAAACCAAAGTGCATATTCCACCTTTTAAAAGACCTTGTTGGAAATAAGTACTTTTTAAAAAATGTAGGAGATAGAGCTATTTATTGCAAGATCTTCAATGCTTTGATCTAACTGATGGCCTAATTGACAACTGTGCATTTGAAAAAAAGATGGAGAAGAAAGCAACTAATTTTAAAATACATTTTTCCTTCTTAATATATAAGTTATTGATGGGTTGTGGTATGGTTTTAATTACTCCATCCAGTCACTTGGTTTCTGTCAGTTTCTCATGTGTAGAGCCAGATATGCAAGATGTCTTCTTAGTAATTTACTGCCTTGATTTTGTGGTATTCATCAACAGCATCTGTTTTATAGCGATGTGCATGTTCCTAGAAACCTGTAGAAGCAGAAATGCCACTTCTGGCTTGCCAAATCTCTTGATCAAAAGTTATTAAAGGCCTGGAAGTTCTTCCCAGTAGACCTGCTATCAGCTCTATCTAGAAACAGAATGTATGCTTCATTAACTTGAGGTAGCTGTTGTTATGATAAATCATTTTGATTAGTTGGTAGATGGTGTGTTTGTTGGGTGTCTGTTGAAAAGGCAGAGGTAAAAATGGCAAACTTAATGAACAGTTGGTCTGAATATATTTTCACATTTTGCTCAGGAAGGAGTGTATGTTTTCCATGGGAGGCAAGGGAGGCATTTGTGTTCAGCATGACCTTTCTCTTCATCACATGTGTATTGCTTTTAGTTGTGGCACTTAGAGTGTCAGAAACAGCAGCTGCAAAGACTGGAGAAATAAATTTGTCTGATTTATCACAATCATTTTATTTTAAGGAAAAGAAATTCTAAGCAGAAATTGTCTCATTGTCAGTGTGCCAACTTGCTCATTTTCTTTACCCCTTCTCTGTCATTATTTTTCTCTATAAAAATATTAAATGGTTGCTCTTTTCATCCTTCATATTGGTATGTTTGGACTTCATGAAATACCTATGTAAAATTTTGTGGGAATTGCTTTAAAGGATATCTAGATACCTGAAAGATGTAAATTGTGACAAAATGTTTTTGCATCTTAGAGTGGAAGCCTAATTAAACTGATGTTTTCCTTCAGTTGGAAATAAGTGTTTTTTTAATTTGCCATCGGAAAAAAGTGTTATTAAATAGGAAAATGAAAGTATCTCAATGAAAATATCTCAATATTCCACTTGTTAGTACTAAAAGATTTCTTTTACTACAGAAAGAGAGCGCTCAGCTTCAGGCAAGACTCTATTCGTGTACAGGCTTAATTCGTGTTTCAAGAATTCCAGTGAATTAAAAGTTCCATGAGGGAAATGAAAATGAAACTTAGACTTGCGCCCCCCTGCCTCAAACAAGAATGTGATTTAGATAAAGGCAACTTTACGGGTAATCTGCAGTTCATGTAAATATTTTTTGTTTTATTCCATGTGAGGTTTGCAGGGCAAACCTGGCTGGGGGTTTAGCAGCTAGTTATGCGTGGAGGTATTTATCTGACAGAGACTGCTTGACTTTTTAAACTCTCCTCATTGTTCCAGTGCAGTCCCAGCTGTAATGTGGAATGCAGTGTGAGCTTCCGGGAAGTGCTCGAACACTGCTCCAACAAACGCCTGAATAGGAGGGAGCATCATCGCTGGTGACTGGGGGCAGCTGAGCTCAGCCCAGCAATTCTTCAGTTCTTTTGTTTGCCTGCCCCGCCGTGAGACGTGGTCTTGGCAATGGCTGTGGTGATAAAGGAAAGGAAAGGTGAAGCTGCTCCTCAAGCAGGAACTGCGAGAGGCTGTGTTTGTTTCTCTTTCTTGTTTGGTAATGAAATCTGTTGTTTCAGTGAATAAGCAAGCAGCAATGGCATGCAGAATTGCACGTTCTAGTGAGACACTGACCTGCCAAGATTCCTTTCATTTATAACGTATTCCAGAAAAAACTTTTGACCAGAAGCATCGTGTTACTACTTAGAAAGCTCATCTTAGAACACAAGAATCCAGCATTTCTGAAACTGTGGTTTTACATCTTAGTGTAAGAGGTTGGTGTGATGGTTATAATCAGAAGAGTTGGTTTGTTTATGTACCATTGTAAAATTCAGTATTTAACATGTTGTTTTAGTTACTGCACTACATACTTAGTTAAAAGATTTGGTCACATTGCAGTAAACTTGTGAGAGTTCATTTTGATTTTTCCACTACTTTAGGATCTTTCATGTGAAAAAGGGTACCTTTTATTTTTCTTTGCACCTTGAAAGGTTTTTTTTGGTGCTGTTTTTACTGCGGATTCATTAGAGTTAGAATTCATTTTAGTTGATGTATCTTGCAGATGGTGAATTAAGTCTTTTATTTATGCGAGTAGTAATGCTTTCATGACACAAAAAATTTATGGCTATATGTACTAGTTGCTTACTTGCTCCCAGTAATACACTTACTGCTTGCACATTTCTAGTAATTAAGAACACAAAATCATGCAGGAAGAACATCATTACTGCATAAATACATGGAGTGATTTAATAAGTACTGTAGTGTCAGGCCTTAATTGCACAGGTGATTAGAGCTCTGGATGCAGAGTGAAATGGGCACTTTTCCTGAAGAGGCCATTTATTACATTCCTTTTGTATTAATAAAAAGCATTGAACCTTTGAAGTGCGTGCACTGAAAAGATGGCAGAACTTAATCAGAACAACTAATGAAACTGATCAAAACAGCAGATTTTTTTTTTTAATAAAGATAACGAAGATATCAAAGAAGAATTTAGTAGTTCCAGAAAGGAAAACTGCCCTGTGAATCTGTTCATGTTCAGAACTGGATCCAGCTGCACTGTAGATGGAAAGGCTGCTCAGTCCATGCAGATGATCCCTTTATCTTGTGACCTGGAGTGTGTGTCACAGCGGATAAAGGATTCATTCCTCTGTCCTGCATTCCATTTCAGTAAATCCTTCCATACCCAGCACCTCATCCAAAGCACTTTTTTTTCCCCTTTTTTTTTTTGTCGGTTTTGAAGTTATTTAGGGAAAGCCCAGAAACAACGTACGTGTAAAGAAGGATGCATCCTGCTGACATGTTCTTCCTTTTCCAGGAACTGACGTTCTCGTCACGTTGAGTGACAAACACAAGGGATACTGAGTTTTTAATAATCGTGGGAGATAAAATAGAAAGGGGGAGGGGGACTGCAGTATTTGGGAATTTGGAGAGGAACTCTGGTTCCAGTCTCAGAAGTTGTTTCATTTTGTAGTTAGACTGCTAATTGAAACATGCAGTTTTAGAAAACTGTAGCTGAACAAAATTCTCTTGGTTTCATGAAGCAAAACTATGCCTTGCTAATCTATTAATATTCTTTGAGTGCATAAATCAAACAGTGGATACAACTGAATCACTGACATCGTTTATTTGAAGATTCCAAGTCCTTTGCCAAACCCCTTCAAAATAAGTCAAGGAAATTACAAGGCAAGGGACAGTCAGGGATCAGGTAGTGACCAGGAGAACTGAAAGAAATCAAAAGGTGCAAAACAGAAGTGTTCATCCCAGCAGAAGTGTGCCTTGCTAGAGATGAGAATGTTTTTATGCAATAAATATCAGTTAGAGGATTAATAAAATTGCAGGTATTGGAACTATTTATCTAGTCGGGATCAGAAAAAACCCTTGGGAGAATTTTGTGAGTGCAAATTAGTTGGATGAGTAGCAAGATGGCAGATGAAATTCAGTGCTGATGAATGCGAACCCATGCATAGTGAAGGAAATAATATGAACTCTGCACAAGCTTTGCTGTGTTAGGAATTAATTTCACAAATTTAGAAGACATCTGAGCAATGTTTTGGACGGCAAAGTTGAAGATCTCTGACTCGGTAAGCAAGTTCCTGGAAAAAAGCAAAAACTAAGATTTGTTAAGGATAGAATTATGGAAATAAAATGCATAAACAAATAGTTCTCATGTTCCCTGGAACCACAGAAACACAAAATTTGGGAATGATTACTAGAATGACAAGGTAGATGAAAAGCTTATGGAGGTGTATAATAAATATGCTGGCTATGCCTTTCTTCACCTTCTGGAACATGATATATTTTTCTCTCTTGTACAACACAAAAGTTAGAAGACAAAAATTGGAAGCAATGCTAAATGCTCAGAAAAACTTTTTTTGGACAAGAAGTAGTAATTGTAAGATCCTCTGATGTGTGTAAGGGAAGAATAAGTTCCTTCTTTTCACCAATAGATTCTTGCATTTCCATTTTCATATAGGAAACATACACAGCAGTATGGATTTGCAGGTTAATGAACAAAATCTTTTTAGTTCACCAGTAAATGTACCATGTAGTAAATTTTTCCAAATCCTTTAACTCAGCTAAATTATTTTTGGATAGAAACTCCATATATAGGGGGAATGACTTTTTTTGTATTTGCTGTACTTTTTTAACAGCCTGTGAGATTATGCAGTACCTGTTTGTCACTCAGGCTGGAGCTGAACCATGTGTTCATACACTGCCTCCTCAATCTCTAATTTAGTTCTCATCCTTGTGCTTTAGACTGGTGGTGGCCTCTTAATATCTAAGTCACAGTTTATTAGATGAATGGTATCTGAGGCTCTCATATGGTTAATAAATGTTTTTCCTGCTTGGAACAAGTAAAGCAGAAATCCTATTAAAATGTTACAGTGCTAATCAATGAATGAGGTGCTTTTGATTTAAATCATGCCTATAAGTAAATAGTTTCAAATACTAAGCAATCTTGGTAGATGCATGCAATTAAATTTGGGGTTCACTGTGAATTTTAGGAAACAGCAAGATGCAGCAAATGCATTAGATTAATTTATTATTGGCAGAAGAACCAGCTTTAAAAGGCTTTCTGGGTCAAGTGAATCTCTGCCAACAGGTATTTTTCAGTTGCCTTCTCAGTGCTGAGAGTGGTTGTTACTAAAAATTACACTGGCTGCCATGGCTTACCTCTGTGCTTACCTCTGTGGTTCAAGGTGCTCACTTGGCACCATTGCCAAAATAGTACAGCATTGTGAGGGTGCAGACGAAAGTGTCTTGAGATAGTTCTGAGATGCACGTGTCTGTTTCTGGTGACTGTTGTATGCATTTTTATGGTATAGATGAATTAAGCATTGGTTTGTTTCTTAGAAAGTTTCTGTTTTGAAGCAGGAATTGGCTTTATGGCTGTGTATGTAGGAAATTTCTTTGGGATTAGTATGACTCTGTGATACATTAGATAAATACTAGGGACTGGGGTTTTGAGAATAATTTCTCATTATTAAAAATAAAGGTTTTTCATATGTTTCTAGTGGATACAGGATTTTGCCATTTGGATTTCTAAAAATTTGTATCCTAAATGGAAATTTCATTTTTGGTGTGTATCTTGATGATGTTCTTGCACAAAAGTGTAGCTATTAAATTAAAAGTTTGGAAAAGCCATTGCTGCTTGATTTTGGCCCAAGGTTAACATAGTATCTGCCAACCTTAATGTATTTTTTTCACTTAATGTGTCTGCCTTTGTTAATTAATTTTAATTTTAATCATGCTAATATTTCTTCTATGTGTATCTCTTCTAAAGAAGCTGTAGGAACTCAAACCCTTTGGTTCTGGGAATTGCTGGGAATCTAACTCTTACACACCCAGCTTTAAGGATGGCCTTCAGTGCTGAAACCCTTTTGTAATATAATGAGTAGGTGTGTAAGGAGAGAATGACCACTTTGATTTAACCAGTAATTAATCTAGCAATATGTGATAGACAAAGAAACCATTTCACATAAAACTGGATGGAATGGAAAGTCATCGTAAAATACAGACCAAGGTGTTGTAGACCTTTCTGTTCTGAGGCTGAGGAAAGGAACAAGGAGGAACACATTAAGGACTATTCAGTCAATCATCAGATGATTCTGATAATTACAGAACACTATTGCTCTGTTTGGCAAGTGAAGTGGTGATTGCAGGATATTGTTGTACAAGATATTCTGGCTGTGAAAGGAGAAAGATTGGTAACTGGTGATATCTGGGTAGTTCTGGTCATTGGGTTGTTCCTTCAGTTCCATTATCCTCACATTACCCTAAGAAAGCCGGGATGCAATTACCCTCCAGGGGGGTAATGAATAAGACTGTTCAAATTCTGAGGCTCAATGAATCCCTCTATTCAGTGCTGTAAAAGTGGATTTGATATCTCCAAAGTTAGGTTACTTTTCAGAGCTGTCTTTTCTGCATTTCACAGCATGGGTTAACGTATGGCATACTGATGCGTCTGGAACGTGTTTGCGTGAAAAGCAAAGCCTGTTTATCCTGGATAAAAAGCACAAAAGCAGTAGCAAGTGCAGAGATTTGCAGTTAGTGCTTAGAGCTCCCAGTTGTTTAACCAGTGCTCAGCAGGTGTGGTGTGTCACCTTCCCTTTCCAGGGGATGGGAACTGAGAGCTCTGTGAATGCCCCATCACTTCGCTCAGCTTTTCAGTCTGCAGCTGAGCTGGCTGACACCTCATGTCCCAAGGAAGCAACTCCTCTTAGCAGCTGCCTGTGCTCCTCATAAGATAGCTTCCTCTGTTTACGTTGTCAGTAGTTTCCTGAAGAAGGTACTGGCTCTGCCTTTGTGCCTGTAGCTGGATGTCTCTGAAACATCAATCCCTTTTAACATTGGTAATGGCTGGAGTAAGGGGTGTTTGTCTGCAGGGAGGAAGTTGTGTCAGCATGTTACTGTCTCAGAGGCTACAAGTTAAAAATGCAGCAAACCAGAAAAGCCTACCACCAGTGGCCAGAAAACCCTTAAAAATCCTCAAGGCCTTTCCAAGCCTCATTAGGCATGGCATCAGTAGAACTTCAGAGTGTATGAGTAGTGCATGTGCCAGAATGGGAACTTGTACGCACGCTCATATGGGTGAAGAATTTGACATCCCAGCTGGGCACAACAAAAGCATTGGTAAGCAATGGGTGGCAGGTTAGCTCAGAATTTTGGTGTTGGTTAAATGCATTTGGCTAAGAGTGTACAGGGAGCTAGCTGTGTTTGTGTGATAAAGACATTCTTTGGCTTATAAAGCTGAATTCAGTCTATATATGCTTGGGAGTGTTTAAGTCATGCAGAAACGATCAGCCATTGTGACTTGCCACCTGTTTTGAGTTAGAGGAAATCTAAGGTTGTCTGAAGGCACATATTTTCAGGCCTCATTTTCTTTGGCAAAAATGGAGGCAGGAGATGCATATTCTTCTTGTAAGAATACTGACTGGTTACATTTAAGCACTTTCTTAAATTTTTGTATACATTTTATTTAACTACATAGCAAAACTTTTCAGTCTCTTCTAGAAGACTAAATACTTTGCAGAGCTGGTTCATGTGTTTATGCTGTTGTGAATGTCTTAATTTCTGTTCTGTCATCTAGAACATCAATTTCTGAATCATGTTCAAATGAGAGTATCACATTCTAGCTTCGATTCAGTTGACAAATTTAGGATATGAGAATACACCTGTGTGTGTAATTTCACATATGTCTGCCTCTTTAATCCACGCTGTTATCAACTTCTATTAATGCCAACATTTTTAAGCACTATAAGTACATTTTTAAAACCCCAATACTCCTTTCTGTCTTGTCCTTTCTTTTGTCTTTCTGGCAAGAGTGACTGCTACTAAAAGTGCTCTGCTAATTAAAAATAACTTCTCTGTTTAATTGCTCACAGTGATTTATCTTGTAGAGACTGGTGATTTTTACTGAGGTGGTCATACTAACATATTCATGCCAGTGGCATACTTTTAAGCACATACATTGCTTGGAGGATTAAGTGTTCCTTGTATCATGGAGCTCTTCATAAAACAAACAAACAAACTTCAAGGTTTGGAATGCAGTCTTTAGTATCACATTGCCTATTTGTCTCTGTAGTGCTTATGCAACTGCTTATGCATTGTGCTTTTTTAGTCAGAGGAATGTATGGTGGTTAATTTCAACTTTTGTTTTCAATTTATTTGTTTTATAAGTATAACCCAATTATTTGTCCTTTTGAAAGAGGAGAAACTAAAGATACATACACAAAAATTAGAACTATGCTTTTAAAAGTCGGACATTAATGTACATGGCAGAATCTACTAAAAATTGTAATTTACTGAATTTTCCCATATGTCTCTGTTTCTCATGCTGAAACTTGTCTCCATTGCTTGGAGAAAGATATATGTTGTGTCCATCATCAAAAACTGTGGAAAACAGTGTCTGCAGGAGGCAGACTGCAGCACAATCAGATTTGCAGATGATGCAAAACTGAAGGGTGCAGTTGAATGCAGAGATGTCGTTCAGATCAACCTGGACAGGCTGAAGGAATGTACTGACCCCAGGAAATTCAGTAAAAATTTTCCTATGGATCATCTGGGTAAGTTTATAGAGCTAAATGAAGCCACCATTCATGTCCAAAACCTCTCAATGTTATACTCTTGACACCCGATTCAGTTGCCAATTCCATGATATAGTTAAAGGTTTTGGAGTAGCTCATCTTAGTTTCTTTATTTTAGGGTATGGAAACCCATAAAATTGTCCTGCTGAGTTGCTGTCCTTTTTCAGAACAGCCACACTTCACTGATCAGCAGCTCTCAGAGTGTTGACAAACAGCTGAAGGTACCAACCCCTTTAGCTTCTCTGAGCTTTCCATTCAGCTGCATCAAAAGAAGCGTGGCTGCATCAAGACCAGCATGACCAGCAGGTCTAGTGAGGGGATCCTGCCCTTCTAACTCCACTTTCTTGAGACCTCACCTGCAGTGCTGCACCCAGCCCTGGTTCCCCAGCGCAGCAGGGACATGGAGCTGCTGGAGTGAGTCCACGGGAGGCCGTGAAGATGATCACAGGGCTGGAGCACCTCTCCTGTGAGGAAAGGCTGACAGAATTGTGTTGTTCAGCCTGGAAAAGAGGAGGCCTCTGGGTGGCCTAAGTGGCCTTCCTGTACCTGAAGGGAGCCCACAAGAAAGGTAGAGGGAGACTTTTTACAAGAGTGTGTAGAGACAGGACAAGGGGGAATGGCTTCAAACTGAAAGAGGTAGGTTTAGATTAGATATTGGGAAGAAATTCTTTTCTGTGAGGCTGGTGAGGCTCTGGCACAGGTTGCCCAGAGAAGCTGTGGCTGATCGATTTCTGGAGGTGTTCAAGGCCAGGTTGGATGGGCCTCTGAACCACCTGGTGTAGAGGGAGATGTCCCTACCCATGGCAGGGATTTCAGCCTAGATGATCTTTAGGGTCCCTTTCAACCAAAACAATTCTATTGTTCTGTGAACTTTTATAAACTATTGGCTGATAGGTGTGCTATGTCCCTGTGGAATTCTTCATAGAGACCCAATTTCATGTTTTCCTCTGTTGAGTTTATTCTTTCACTTCAGCAGCTGGAGAACCAGTGACCAGCATGCCTGGTGCTGCATGCTTCATCACTGATAGAAGACACTGTTAATGCTAGTAAGTAAAGATCTCTGTAGCTGTGAATGTTTCCTATTAAACAGAAGGGCTTTTCTATCTATTGGGTTTGACTGACTAAAAATAACTGTCTGATATGCAGAATTTATAATAGTGGTGTAATTTTTGAATTTATAATGCATTTCTGTTGGTACTAAAAAAAAGGAAGTTAATTTTTCATCTAGATATACTGACCTTGAAAGTTGCGGAATGTAGTAAAGATTACAGCAAGATTATGACATTCTTAGTCAGGATAAATATGCACCATGATGGTTTTATGCTTTAGTAGTCTGCTAAACCTTCAGCAGTGCATTGACAACCATCCAGAGTGAATTTTCATTACGCTTACCCAAACAATTTTTATAATCTTAGCAAGCATACTCCATCTCGAGGTTTATTTAGATGAATAATGTTTCAGATTTAGTTGATCAAGATAACTGCTTGGGAAAAAATAGCTCTTTATGTGGAAAGATTGCTGTCCTTTTCACTGCTTGCCTGTACTGGGCTCAATAAAAATAACTTTCTTCATCACTCCACACAGGGGTAGGTGTGTGTTTCAGAGACCTGCAAGCCCAGCTCTCACTGAGTGCAGAGCCAGTTGTAAGAATGCACATTCTTCAGCTCAGGGAAATTCCAGACCAAACTGGATAATCTCTCTGTTGTCTCTTCAACTCTTCTGGCTGCTTGGTGTTTTCTAAATTTTAACAGGAAACTTCCCCACTGCTGCCAGTTTTCCAGGATTCATCTGTGGGCTACCCCCTGTAGAGCACCGAAGGCATTTTACTGGGGAACGCGGCTTTAGCCTCTCTGGCAGACTTTAAACTATGCGTGATTCAGGAGATTATTTTTCTATAGGCATTTTCTCAGTTTTAAAAGAGAAACATATTCTTAGGAAAGGCTGTTGTTTTCAGGACTTGTGCCTAGAGGACTTTGCTGTGGTGTGTCTAGCATCACTTGGGAAGATGGGAGGTGGCAGAGCTGGATAATTTTGGGAAGTTGGACCATGTTGGAATGGTTCTTCTTTCAGGATGGTCTGCTGTCCTCTGTTGTCTAACAGAGATTGAGGCTGTGACAAGGGAGAGTGTTCCTGAGGTCACTTCTGTTCAGGACTCCAGATAGTAGGGTATTCCTGCTCTCCCTGCTGATGTGTGAGCTTGGAGAGTTACCAATGTGTCTGCTGGGCCGCCGTGAACCCTGTTGTCATCTTTAGTGCTGCAACGGGCTGTTTGCACTGGCAAAGACAGATGGCTTTCCAAAATTGCAATTTGAATAATGAACAGAGGCAGGTAGTAAAATGGTGGATTTGAACCGTGCTGGGGACCTGAAAAATTAGCCATGGCAGTTTTAATCTGCATTCTGTAAAAGGAATCTGGTAAAGGGACTTGATTTGCATCTCCAGAGATGTTGTCCTGTTTACACTTTATTTTCAACAGAAGAGATTCTAATTCCTGTACTGTGAATGAAGTTTAGACCACCTTGCTGAGAGATTGAGATTCTTTTCATGTTTTATTTCTTAGAATTTTATGCCACAGCTTTACTGCTCTGCAGAGCTTTGGTGATTGGTGATACATTTTTTGTAGGAACAGAGTTGTTACATCTGACAGAGAAAAGCAATTTAGGACAAGTGCAAAAGGATTCAATGCAAATAATTCAGTGCAAATAATGTGGAAGGTTCCGTATGAAATGCTTTTTGCAAAATGGAAAACAGTCATTAAAAATACAGCTGTTAAAAGCAGATTTATATTCAATGAAATATGATAATACTACCTAAGATTTATCAAAAAGATACGTATTTCTCTATTTGCCTACCAGTTCCTTATTATGGCAGGACCTTGGATGTGCTTCCTAGGAAAGCGGAGTAAAAATGTCGTACTCTGACACTGGACAGCCATGTCCCTACACAGAGCTGTCCAGGCTTTGAGCATTTGAGTTATGCACTAACTGTGCCCTTGGTGCTGTTCCTGTAAAGTGGTCACTGTCCAGCTTCCATGTTAGCCTGCTTTAGGAAGCAGTCCCACCCCTTTCTGCCTGTGTGCAGGGGAAGTGATACTGGCCTGCGGCTGATTGTGCCTCGAATCCGTTGGGAAGTCAGCGTGTTGTGTTTCTAAACCTAGAGCAGTGGCACGTGCAGTATAGAAATTACTGCAGTGCTTTCTGCATTGTCAGCTGCAGCCTCACTGGGTTTGTTAGGTTCAGATATGAGCTCAATCCCTGGGAGACTATTCCCACAACATTCACTTTCCAATGCTCAGGCTCAGGCCAGCTGTCTAGAATTGGGGTTGCTCTTGAGTAAAATTAGTAAGTTCCACTCTGGGGACTGTGTAGAAGTTCTTCCCAAATGGCAGTGGTTGTTGAGCTTACTGATCTATAAGAAATTTTGTCATCAGTTTGTAACCTAAAGGGGTGAAAAACAGAAAACTTGAGTCTCTGAGTGGAGCTGAAGGAGGGTTGTTTTTTGTTGGTTTGTTTTTTCTCTTTTGTTTCTGGGCTTAGAAAGGAACGTAGCCGATTGAATTCACATCTGGTTGGCTGATTTTCTTCATGGAAAAACTCCAAATTCATTGTGAAGATTAGAGTAAGCGTTTATGGGTTTTCAGGATTTTGAATGGAATTTGAAGTATTGTGTTTTCAAGCAATGGACAAATCAGTTTTCTCATAGGTATTTGTTCATGTTCTAATTTTGGCATTTCTTTGTCTATTTTCTAATTTTAAAAATTGTTTTATGCTTCATGTTGTGTCTTGGGATTTCATAATGCACTCGCTCTTTTTGCAAAAATGCACACAAATTCATTGAAGTTCCTCATGACAAAAAGTTCTCATCTAAAAATTGTTGCCAAGTTAGTTGGAATCAACATATTTATCAAAAATAAGCTGCTTATTAATGAGAGTGGAATTTGCAAATCGTAAAAAATTGATGAGTGTGTCAAAATACACAATTTGCTTTAAAATGGTACAAACACGCTATCGTACGGTTGCCTTATTTTCTTCATAATAATGGTTAACAAATGTATCTGAAAGAGGTCTCATGAGCAAGATAAGAAAATTTGGTTAGCTTGTGAAAAGTGCTAGCCAGCTAAAAATGTCTTTACTCTCAAACTTTATCAATCCCCTCTTTTGCATTTAAATTCATAAATTGCAAATTTTATAGGTTTGAGGGGTTTTTTGTGCAAATTCTTCTGGAATTTTAAATGTCCAGCATTGCAAAACTTCAGAGTTTTCTGTATTTTTGGCTGGATGTCATTGACTCGTTTCTGGCATTTCTCTGCATCTTTATTCATATCTATTTCCTATAAGCGTACTATTTTCCAAGAAGCTCAGATACTGGAATCTCCTGGTAAACTCTTCTTGATCTTCTCTGTAATCAAGGAAAACTGAATTTTGTCCTTGATTACAATTATTTCAAAATATCACCTCACTTAGGTTCTTATGCTTTGTGTTTTAGATATTTGTTGTTTTTAAAGTGTAAGGCTTTTTTTTTTTTAAAGTGTAAGCATAAAAGTTGTTGTCTAGTCCATGCATCTCTCTGCTTATACAGTAGCCAAAAATTGTGCTTGAACCTTGGTGCTGTTTCATGCAGGCAGGCCAGTTAGGCTGCATTATTTAATTTCAAAACCCAACCATTTGAGCCATCAGATTGATAAAAATACCATAAGTATCTTTATAAAACAAAACGATTGTGTGCTAAGGATACACAAGAGTGGAATGCTCATGTTACTAACATACTTAATTACTCATTTTGATAATTGTAGTGCAAATGTCAGCCACGTGAAATGATTGTGTGGTCTTATTTGAGATTTTAATTGGTTGCTTGAAGACATGTTCTTTATTCTGGCTAAAGAATCACAGAATCACAGGATTGAGCAGGTTGGAAGGGACCACAGGGGTCATTTGGTCCAACCTCCCTGTTCAAGCAGGGTCATCCCAGAGCACATGGCACAGGATTGCATGGTTCTGGAATATCTCCATGAGGGAGACTCCGCAATCTCCCTGGACAACCTGCTTAATGCTTGGTCACTGCACAGTAAAGAAGTTCTTCCTCATGCTCAGGTGGAACTTCCTCATGGATCAGTTTCTGCCCATTGCCTCTTGTCCTATTAAAGAGGGTACACCTTTAGATTGGAAGTTCATTTCCTAAAGAGCCCTGACAACTCTCTGGCTTTTTTTCAAACTATATTATCTTTGTTTTCAGCAGGAACTTGAATATTGTCAACAGCTTGTTGCAAAACATCTGTAGACCTGAAATCTAAAGACTTAAGTTCAAGAAAAACTTTTTCCGCCAGTGCCAATGTTTTTATTAGGAAGACTTGAGGAGATTTAGTTGCTATAATATTTCTGGGGCTTTTCCCCCAAGTCTTCCATGCACAGCATACAGTCCTTGTATTAATTTCTCTAAAACTCTCTTTGGTTGGCCTTGTCAAAAGAGAAGAACCCTCATGAGTTTTTTGTTACAGTATGTTAATCTAGAGACAGAGCTGCCCCAAAAGATCACTCAATGTGCTTTCTGATTTCATTTTAATTTCCACCCTGTGTTGGGAAAGAACATCTCCAGACTTGTTTAGAACCTTGAAGTGGTTCAAAGAGGAGGATACCAATAGAATGATGGTGTGCTGGATTGTTGACCAAGTCCATGTTGTACAAATTCTCTGGTGTTGATCTGGCATCCCAAAAATGTTGGCACCATCAAGCTATCATAGTTGATGAAATGAACTTAAAAAAATCATCTTTTAAAATTTTTATTTTCATTCTGCTTAGAAACTCGAGTAGACATGAATAAAATCAATTAATTTTGGTCATTTTCACATATTTTTTTCCTCACTGTTCTGTGGGGATGTGAAGCTTTTATTCTAGTAGAGGCAGAGAATCTATTTGCATTATGTTACCATACAAAGAGGGTGTTGAGGTGTGACTAGTGCTGTAACCTTGTTCTAGAAATGGTTTCACCACTTTATCCTACAGTTCTCTCTTTAGAAGACCTTTTTTCTGTGTGGATTTTTTCCCCCTAAGATAAGTATTAAAAAGTCTTAACTTTCTATTGATTGGAATAAATTTTACTTCAATAGTCATGCTGAAGTAGTGAATCCCTTAGAGATGATCAGAAATGGGTAAGGTCACTCAGGATCCTGGGTAAGTCTAGATCATCATCTCCTACTGCAGCTTCTGATGGGTTGAAGGCCATTGTGGAAGGGTCTAAAGTTACTTTCTTCCCTGTAAATTGTTGCTCCTGATGCAGGAACAGTTCCCTAGAGTTGCTGTGCTCAAGGCTCATATCACGACATCATTTTATTGAGATTTGACAATTTTAAGTCTGCAACAACTTTGCCAAATCTCAAGTATCTATGACCCAGTTTTTCCATACTACTAACATTGCTGAGTTTCCCGCCAAATGAAAACATTCTAAAAGAATGTCTGCTCAGTATTTCTGAGAATCTGGCCCTATAGAGTCCAGTTTAGAAATTAGGGAATACCTGTAAGAAGTGTCTTCAACACCACACAGAAAATTGGTGGCACAGGATTATGTGCTGGTTCCCAAAGTAGCAGTTGGTCACCTGTGGGACTGATCAAACACAAGCATTGTTTTACCATACAAACACTTCCCTTGATTTCTTTTTTGCTTGTGATTGCCCACCCATCCCTGTTTTCCTCCTTTCTTAGCAGCAATGAATCTTCTTTGGAGTGTTTGCATGCTTAGCACTGGAATCAAGAAGCCACCTTTAAGTTTCAGCCGTGTCAGCTCTCAACAGGAGCTGCAGTGATGTACAGGAAGCTCAGTGTGTATTAAATGTCAGTGTTTTCTATCCAAATCACTTCTTCTTTTATCAGATGATATGCACAGCTTTTCCCTGCTCCTTCACTTTTCTGAAGCTTCTTTTGCTCACTTACAAGTAGCACATTTACAGGTGTTGAATTTGCAAGTAAAATTGGTTTTCTGGGTAACAGGGGATTGTGACATCATCTTTATATTCCATCTCAATTCCCTAATTTCTATAAAATGTTTCTAGTAAGATCATTAGTAAGTGGATGTAGTCAGTTGTTCAGGGAGTTGAGTAATTTTCCACTCCCAGCTTTCTATTACCGGGAAGTAGTAGTATCAGTTCATACCCTACTTTCTGGAGTCTGGAAAAGTTTCCAAATCAGTGTGGAAATATTGCATTTGAAACAGTTCTCTGGTTTTGTATGGTGTTCCGATAGGGTGAAAGTTGCAAAGTATGTAGCTGAACATTATCTTGTCTCCTTAAACTTGTTTTGAACTATAGTTGTGAAATATTAAAAAAAAAAAAAAAAAAGAAGAAAAGAAAAGGGGAGGGAAGACATTTTATGATTCTGGTAATGGTTTTAGAGAAGTGCAAGCCATGAGAACAATTGAAAACAGTTGCATTTAAGTAGTGCAATAGGTCGATGACACTTTGCATGCAAAGTTGATCAGTGCAAATGTTAAGTGAAAGGGAAATATTATGGTGCAACTTTTAAATGCATACTAAAGATACATTTAATGTTACTTGAAGATTTATAGCTTTTTTTATCCTAAGAATATTGGCAGCAAATCACAAAGTGCATCATAAAATCTGCATTTTGCTCATGAAATGTGTCTGGTAATTACACAGCTGTTAGCAAGTCATGGAGTTTATAGAAACAAAGATATGATCCAGGCTTTCTGTTTAGCTTTTTTTTTTCCTTCTAGTAACTTGTTTTGCAAAATATTGAGATGCAAGCTGTCATTAATATTGGACACTTTTTTAAGGCCCGTATATAACTCACAGTATCAAAAGATGTATAATTTCATACATAATTTTCTCCTTCAGATATAGAGTCCACTGTGGACTGAATGTAAACTGTTAGAAACTTGGAAGAGTGCCAGTCAGTGTAAAGATTCCCAATTTTTTTTTTTCATTCCTATGTTAAATCCTTTGAAAACCGGAATAGTTATTTTTGAAATTTTCTCCTTTTCTACTCTATTATAAGCACGACATTGTTCTTCATCTTTGTTTTCTGCTGTACTTTTTCCTTTATCCTTCTAGCACAGCGTGATTTGCTGTGTAAGCTGTCTTGGTGGCTGGTGTTGAGCAGTTGGAAGCAAAAGGAGAAAATGGGCAGCAGAACGAAAGTTTTGAGGAACAAGTGGACCTAAAGAATATTAAGATCAGAAGAACAACTCTAGTTTTAATTGTAACCACATTTATTGGCTGTCATGCTTTAAACATCACTGTATCTGGGGATTTAAACTAAATCATGTAGAAATAGATGCATTTTAGTTTAGAGAAAGAAGACCTGGGGGTTTTTCTATGTGTGTTGTAAGACACAAGCTGCTGACATTGCACTGGTAGCTGTGACTACACCATAGAATATGCCACATTCTCAGTGTTGGGGTGTTTTGTTACATTTTTATCACCAAGGAAATCAAAGGAGTAAGGAAAAGTCTTTAACGAGGGAAATTAACGATGTTAGTGAAGATCTGAGTTATTTCACCCAAGAATATTAAGCAAGTGTTCTTAAAAATATAAGACCTTAAAGCACTGAGCTGGGCACGAGTGCAGAGTCACCAGAGCAGTGGAAGAACGCCCGGATTGTTCAAATCCCGTCCTGTCATTCCAGAAGTTGTAATCACTGTTATTACGGGTACAGGGTGTGGTCAGTGCTTCAGGCACGAGGTCACGAGTCACACTTCGCTGTGCCAGTTTTATGGAGATGGGTTTGCAGATGTGTACAGCATTAGGCAGTTTAAATAGTACATAATTTTGTTATTAGTGTGTGTTGGAAGATCTGTGTCTTATAATCTGCAACTAAAGAAGTACAAAATATGATGGTGTCTGTTGCTTTTTGTTATGATTTAGTGTTTAGGAGATTTTCTGATTTTCTTTCTGCAGCATACCAATTTCACTTCTACAAAATGAGAATTCTCTCAAGGAATTATTCATCTCTGAGACTCTTTGTGATAGGATACTCAATATATGCAAAGAAACATCAAATAAAATTTACAGTGGTAGATGGAAAAGATGACAATTCCTCAGGACTGAGTTATGGCTACAGCACTGCTGCCTCTTTGTGCTTTTGGGGGAATGGCAGATTTCAGTGAGACATAAAATTGAGATATGCCCATTTTAGGCACTCAAGACCTGTCCATGCAAAAGTAGGAGTGTTATCCAATTTGTTTTCCTTCAATTTTTTTCTCGAGTAACGACATTCTGCCTGCATTTTTCCAGCAGCTTTCCTCTGAAGTATTGTGTCCAGATTTAAAAGAGTTTTGAAATTCCTGAATTAAGGAAAAGATTTCAACAAAGGCATGTTATTTGTTCTTCATGAATGGGATACCACCAAAGTCTGTAATCAAAGTGAGCACTGCTGAAACTCAAGCTGAATTGAATTAGAAAAGGTAGTGAAAAGAGTTCTTGAGTTTCCAAATAGCTACAAAAAGAAATAGCAGTTACACTGTGAAGTTTGGAGTATGGTGAATGTTCTTTGTACTATCCCAGATGAAATGGTCTGGTATGACTGTCTATAAGTGCAGTGGTAAAAATGAGTCCAAAAGCAAAATGACTAATGAGAAAAGAAGTGGAAAGTAGTTTTGCATCTCATACCTCACTATTAAGAGAGATTTGAGGATTCCCTACTGTGTTCTAGGTGGCAATTAGTTGAAGTGTATGCTGATTGAATAAACGGAATATTTAGAATTAAATACTGCTGTAACAACTAAGGAAAAACACTTCCAGAAGTCTTAATTTAACCAAACCATTTCACAGAAGGACAGCTCAGAAATTGGAAGGTTTAAGAAACATTTGAAGGCTTTCTGGTGTATATTGATTCTGGGAAGTATTGAAGAAAATTAATACCTGCATTAAAAAAAAAAGTTATTAACTGAATTTGTGAAAGTAAAGTAAGTAAATTCTTGGTCTAGTTTTTAAAATAAGGGTTCTGCAAAGAAACTGATGTAATTGAAGCAGAGAAAGTTGCTGAGCAGGATTCTTAAAATAATCAGTTCAAATTATAGTGCTTTACTTCCTCAGTACAGTGAATAACTTATGTAATTATAAATAGAATATAAAAAAAATATTTATTAGAGGTTATAAAGGAAATGGTACAAGATAAAGAAATTTTAGTGCCAGAGGTAAGTAAAGAATGGGTCAAAAAGATGTGAGTCACCGATGACAGGAAGAGTAGGTGGTCAGCTATGGCAGAAAATTACATTTTCTTGGATGCGGGTGGGAATACCAACTGAAACAGAGTCAATGACTCAAGTTTTGGTCTGCCACTCAGTCTGTAAAATCCAGTTCTTACTCTGAGGTAATCTGAGATCTTTGTATATTGCTCCTTTTTTTGGATTGAAGGTAATGAAATCGATGACATGTCTTTGACCTTTCCCTTTTTCTCTAGAGTTGCTTTTTATCTCGCTAGATTTGAACTGTAAGGTGTCTGAATCAGTCGGTACAAGGAGAGCAGGGGATGTCAGTTCTGTGACTGGCAGCGTGGAGGGGGCTGTTTCGCAGCCTTGCTATTCCATGTGACACTTGATGGCAACGTCTGTGACTCAGAGGTGCTGCTTAGCTGTGGTTTACAGGTAGAGAGCACCAGTCTGTGAGCTCTCCCATAAACTACAGTTTCAGAAAAAGTTGTCTAGATCCTGGCAGAACTGTTCTCTCTGTTCCCTCTGCCTCATTTTGTTTTGGTATTGTGGTATGTTTTTCTTTCCTGTATCCGGTGCTCATCCGCTTAAGTCACTTTTCTTGTGCATTCACTGTTTAATTCAAAGTTTTTTTATAAAAGTGGGACCTATGGAGGAATGTTTTTAAAATACATCAGTTGTTCCATGGTAATACCAATGAAATATTTTCTGATTTCATTATGAGAAGTGATGAGAAGAGTGTTCAGAATTCTGATGATGTAGTAAATTGCAGTAATTGCTTGGGGAAGGCTACAAACATTTTAAGTAGGCCTGTGTGTCAGCCTGTTTTTGTTTGCTGTAATGGATTCCTTTCCATATCTGCAGGGGACAGAAGGTAAAACTAGGTCTTTAAAAATCCCTGCACAGTAACAAGTAAGTTAATGTACTTGTGTAGTTTTCTTTTGAGAAATCCCTCCCAGGTGAAGGACTTTGCATTTCCCTTTGTTGAACTTGATGAGAACTTCTGTATATGTGAATTGATTCTGGTCACATTTTAAACATCACCTCCTAAAGGGCACCAAAGCAGTGATTCCCAAATGTCACAAGTCAGGCAGGTGAGGCAGAAAACTGGCTTGGCTGAACAGGGATCTTCTCTTGGAAATAAGGGAGAAAAAGGGAGGTGTGTGCTGAGTGGAAGCAAGGTCCAGTGACGAGAGGAATACAGTGGAGCTGCTTGCCGCTGTAGGGAGAAAATTCTTGTGGCCAAAGATCAGCTGGAGTTGAAGCTGGCCAGAACTGTGGGGGACAATAAAAAGAGCTTTTTCAAATACATTAACAGCAATGGGCAGTGCAAAAATAACTGGTCTGTTACAGGATGAGGATGGTCACCCCAAACAGGGACATGGACAAGGCAGAGGTGTTTAATGCACTCTTTGCCTTTGTCTTCAGCAAGGATGGTGGACCAAGGGAGGATGGTGAAGGGTCTGGGGGAGAAGCTGTGAGAGGGATGGCTGAGGTCACTTGGTCTGTTCAGCCTGGACAAGAGGAGACTGAGGGGAGATCTCCTTGCAGTTACAGCTTCCTCGTGAGCTAAAGAGGAGGGGCAGGCACTGATCTCTGCTCTGTGCTGCTCAGTGAGTGGACCTGAGGGAATGGCCTGAGCTTGAGTCGGGGGAGGTTTAGGCTGCATATCAGGAAAAGGTTTTTCACCCCAAGGGTGTTTAGGCACTGGAACAGCTCCCCAGGGCAGTGGTCACAGCACTAAGCCTGGCATAATTCTAGAAGTGTTTGGAGGGGTACCCTCAGGCACAATTGTTACTCTTGGGGTGTCCTGTGCAGGGCCAGGAGTTGGACGCCATGATCCTTGTGGGTCCCTTCCAGCTCAGCATATTCTGTGATTCTATGATGTACTCAAGAATTGAGCTGAATTTAAAAGAAATTAGCACATAGTTCTGGGTTTACATGGAGAATTCTTTTTCTTCTGGGTGAAATGTAGTTTACAAAATGAAGTACAGTGACTCTCTGACCACTTGCAGAAATGCGTAGGCCTGTGTTTATGGCTTGAGCTCTACACTAGTGTTTTCAAGCTGTAGCAGCTGAGATTTTTAAGGACATAGTCTCCTAAATACCTGGGGGGTAGGGAATACTCTTCCGTGAAGAACAGTCTGTGGGTTTCTATTTTGGTGCAAATCAGTGCATAATGAAAAAATCATTCTGGCAATCTACTCTGAGTTTATCTGTGTGGGCCAAAGCCATTAGATGGAGTATCCACTGCTTGCTATGCCTTCTTGTAAGAAAAAGAAAGAGTTCCTTAAGTTGCATGGTGTTGACTAGGAAATATAGAAATAGCAGGAAATTTTTGTAATATTTTACAGGGTCTTTGAATCCCTAAATACTCCAAAAGATTCCTTGTCTTCTTTGCTGCTGGAGGTTGTGCGTAGGACACTGTTGTTTGCTGTTCAAGTGTCGTAGGTCAACACATGTTTCCTGGTATGCAACTGTTGAAAGGGGGGGGNNNTCCTAATGTAACCCATACACACATTGTCAAAGCTCATCTATTATTCTTTTAATGTTTGTCCAGTACTACATAGTTATTTTCAAATTTTCACTTAATTTGTTTGGAGTTTACAGCGAATACTTTTCATATTATTTTTCTTTTGTATGATCTGTTTCATATTTGGGAGACTTACGAATGTAGGAAACATTGATGCACCAGGAAATGCTGCCTGCAGTGGGGTATTTCTGCTCATCTTGTATCATTTCTCCTGAGACAAATGAATGACTGTGCTAATATTTGTAGGCAGCTTTGCAGTCCTTGGTGCTCAGACAAGACCATCGTGTCTGAGATGTTGTCATCGGCGGCGCTTATGCTGTGGTCGTCATCCTACCGACATCGGCTGTGTCTCGGAGTTCCACTTCACGAACTCCTTCTCCATAAATCAAATTTTAGTTTTACTGTGGCCTGCTCAATTGAATTTTAGTGTTACTGTGTGTGTATTGCTAAGCTGTATGTTATTATTTCTCTACTGAAATGTTACCAGGCATTTTCGATTGTTTAAAGCAAAGGCTCCAAACTTTTCATGGTTTTGTAGGTATCAGTGTTGACCTTAGGTTTCAGTCTCCTTTCAAACTAGACCAGAGCAGCAGTGGTTTGTTGTGGGTAACTTCAGACAGTTTCAGAGTCTTCTAGAGATGGTTTTTGCCAATATATTAATATTTTTATTTTAGATGAGGAGAAAAATAAAAGAGCCGAAAGTAGTTCAGTGTTTCACTGAAACAGTGTAGAATTTATTTTTAGTAGTTAAGAAAAATCCCAAACGCTTTCAGGTGATTTTTATGTTGGCTGTATCATGAAAGATAAGTAGTCATTCTTTTAAAAGAACATGCTGTCCTTTTGGATAGCTGTATTGCATAAGTGATGTCCAAGGCAAAAGAGTGGGGTTTTTTTCTTGTTTTACTTTTTATTTTTCCTGCAGATGGCTTCCTCTTGGGTATAATTTGGAATAAAAATCAGTACTGTTAAGTGTTTTGGCTCTTTATTTTATTCAAAGTATGTAAGACATTACAGATGCCTTGAAATATTTCTATTTCCTCTGTATGCTTTTGGGACAATAGAAGGGAACCCCCATGGTTGACTAGTATTTCTATTTTTATATATAGGAGTACCACTAACATTTGATTAATTTGGGGAAGGAAACATGTTAGTTTTTTAATTTTCACAATGAGATTGTGATCTTTACAATGTAATTTTCCATGTATTCATTCCTGCTATTCAGTAGCCTCTTCTACTGTGTAGTTATTATTTGGTAATAATTTGACATATATAATAACAAAAATAATGTATTTTTTCCATCTCTTGTGCAATTTACATGCTAAGATGTGGTTTCTGTTTCTGCTCCCTGTATTTTATGAGGTGATAGTTTTTGATGTTCAGTGATGTTTAGTTTCAAAGAACAGTAAGGGCAGCCCAGGTCCCTTTAGATATAAGAGACTGGAAAAATCCTGCCAGTAAAAAACTAAAGGGAAGGCCTGGTCTGGGCATCCTGTCCCTGCAGAGGGCACTTTTATGCATCTGAAGTGCAGTGCTTATGTTTTGTCTGCACTTGTTAACCCACTTGGGACAGAGGGGGAAATGTATGTTTTTTCTGAACAGTGAAGTTACCAGCTGACATTTTTCAATTCTCTTAACATGGCATTGTTCTAATTAATTACCAATAACTGGCATTTATAAGCTGTAAACCCTTTTGCAAGTATTGAGTCTGACCAATTATTTTGCATTAAATTACCAAGACAAGATAGAATTAACTAATCCCTACCAATCTACTTGAAAAATATTTATTCCTTCATATACAATCCTACTCAAAACTTTCCAAGAACCAAATTTTATGGCATGAAATGATATAATATTTTGGATATGTTGCACACAAGCAATGAAGCTTACTTTCTTTTTAAAACATTTAATTTTATTTTAAAAAAAATTCCCCCTCTTTTTGGCTTCGCGAAGGAGACCATATGTGATACATCAGTTTATTTAGTCCGACTAGAGTCTATTAATTAGCACCACTGATTTGTGATACAATGTCCAGCAATTCTAGTTATCCCAGCTAGTTTCAGTTGTGTCCAATTTGATAATGTTCTTGAGATTAGGATGAAACCAGAGCATCTCCTGAGCTTAGAGGAATTGATTACAGGGATGATGCTAACATGCCATATGCTATAAAGGAAAACAAACAAGTAAAATAAATCCCTGAATCCCTCTCAGCTTGGTTTGGTCGAAAATTCCATCCCAGCCCTTGATTTGGCATGCAGTTTACAGTCACACAAGCAAGACAGGCCAGCCAGGATTCTCTGTAAGTACCTGCCAGCCCCATGAAGTGCTGGGTCGCTGCTCTCTTGCAAAAACTTGGATGTCCAATTAGGTATCCAGGTGGAAATGCTGTCTGAGTGTCTATGCTTGAATGGATGAAGCTCTGAAGTATGAGATCTGATTATAGTTGTGTAATAATGGAAAGCTTCAAGTGTTATGAGCATGTGAAGCCTCTGAAAGTGAAAGAACAAGAAGTTTCATATACAGATTTCCAGGTCCCACATTGGTCTGTGCTGACTTGTGCCAACACACGTGGATGAAAGAATTTCTTCGAAAAGCTGTTCAATTCTACTTGAAGGACTCTGGCTCCAGCTGAGGGGAGCATAATGCTTTCTCTGATAACCTGACCCTATTTTCCATCCCCTTCACTGACTGGAGTGTGACATCTTATTTTGGGATTTCAGTTTTTATGATAGTGAATTCTGAACACTTATCTGAAATCCTCTTACTAGCAAACACCACATCTACAAATAACCACTCTATAATGTGTTTCTCAACTCTCTTCAATGAACTCCAAAAGCTGAGCTCTTTTAAACTCATGGTATGACACTTGTTTTCCAGCCTGAGTGTTGGGGCTTTTTTTGTCTTACTTGGAAAACCGTCTTTTGTATTCTCTACACCATGTTCCGAAGTGATTTTTTTGGCAGTTCTGTGACTGCCCAGTTAGGACACATGGGACAGGATGAGGCTTTTTAGCTGGGAGCAGGGTTGGGTATTAGATAATGCTTCTTCAGTAGAGGTGACTTCACTGATGTGTGTCTCCAGTAACAAAGATGGATTATCTTTTCCAGTCCCTCAACAGGCTTGCCTTTTAATCTTTGGAATGTACTTTTAAAATATAATTGCCACAAAGCATCAAATCAAACACTTTTAAGAGGGAAAAAAAAATCCAGGTATGCTTAAGTGGTTGTGACTGTATTCGTTAGCTACATTGTATTGCTATTACCCTACCCTCCAAAATCCATTTTAATGCCTTGTTTTTTACAGAAACGGATCAGTCATCACTCTGTTTCTATCTTTGATTTTTTTTTCTCTGATACAGCTTTAAATTACATTCTGTTAATTTACCTGTGTTCACTGTTGTGATGAACTAGTCAGTAATTTCCTATGGTCATTCTTTTTTACCCTCCTAAAGCATAAAAATGATGTCTCTGGTGTCTAGGCCTCTGGGAATTCTTCCTTTTGGAATACTTAGTGGTGAAGAACTCCTCAGAAGTCCTTTTCTGCTGTGTGCAAGTTTCTTTAGCCAGTTTGCTTGAAAATACTGACTTTTATCAGAGGTGCTCACATTCTCTCTTCTAAACATTTTTATTTTTTGTTCCAGTAACATCTTGCGACAGAAGTCTGCTCCCCCATAAAAACTTCTGATGCTCTGTTTTAATTGCCATGTGGTGCAGAACAGAGGACATGCAAGCTGCAGTCCTGTGGTGATTGTGCAAAACTCCAGTTTAGCATGTCGTCCAAACATGGAGTACACTGGAGAACTGCCAAAAGGGAGGAAAAGTGACTACCATGATTAGATATGAACTTACAAGCACAAACTTCCTCAGTGCCAAACCTTGCTCAGGTTTCATTCTGACGAGTTTTGGAATCGCATCATGCAGAAACTGCTAAATTCAGCAAGCCTACCTGGAGGAAATAGTCTCTTGATCAAAGTAGCTGTTTCCTGGCATGCCAGCTGTGCACATGGAAGCATCTGCTGTGGCACAAAGCCTTTTTGTTTACAGTGGGGCTTCTGCCAGACACGCTCTCTTAGTTCAGCCGGGAGAGATATCCTGTACTGCGGGCCGGCGCTGATGCCCACTGGTCACAGCGCAGGCCCCGGTGCTGTGGGAAGAGAGGGCGAGGATGTCTCATGTTGTTGATCCCAGTTTCTGCACAGGAAACTGAAACGCAGTGGAAAGCACCAAACTTTTCAGCTGTCTTTTCATGCTACATATTTTACTATGTTCCTGATGAGAATGCTGACAGGAAATACATTCCATATTTTTCTTAATTAGCGCTATGGAAATGTAGAATTCGGTAGTAGCAGCCGATGTACAAAACTTCACTGGTGGGATATGTTCATTTTGCAATCCAGTTATTTGGTTTTTTGGTTTTTTTTTTAGCTCCCAGCCTAGCCTTATATAAGATTTTTCTTTGTGAGACTTTTAGTCACATTTAATTTTTCTATGTTTATGTACCTACTCGTCTGTTTCCTTGTAGAAACTCACACCTGCAAAAGGGGAAATCAATTGTGACCTTAAGTGGGAAACAATAATATGACTCATATAAGAAGTATTGTTAAATTCCCAAAATTAACAGACCAGAAATGTACTGCCCTTTCTATAGTTTCCTTTGTTTATTTTCAATTTAACTTCTCCTGGCTGACTCTAGCTTTTGGTTCAGGGAGCTGCTGTAGCTCGCTCTGTGTTTTGCATCTCTGGTAGATCTGAGGTTGATGGTGAGCAGGCAGAGTCACTGGTGCTGCTGGGAATGGCTTCATGTGACATAGTTGTATAATAATGTGACAAGGAGGAGGTTTTAGGATGTGGGCTCGGGAGCACTCTCCCTTCAGACCTCCCAACACTGGCATGGCTACAGGGCTCATGCTAGGCTGGGTGAGTGCCAAACCATTTCAACTTCCCCAGTTGCATCATGAAGAGGGGATATATTTCAAAAAGAAATTGATTATCACTTTGCACTAGGCACATTTTTTTCCAGGGAGTTTTAGGTATGTATTACCCTTTTTGTGGTTTGCTCTACAAGCGTGTATTCCAGTTGAATTTCTGCTATTTTAGGAGGAAATTCTGACATCTAATTAATTTGCCTATTTCAAGACTTCCTGTTCTGTATTCTGTTATCTCGAGGCTGTTGGCATCTCTCTTGACTCTCTTAAGTCTATTTTGCTGCAGCAGTCCCAAGCCTTTCAGTTGCTGGGCCTCTGTCAGGTCACATCAATGTTATTTTCAGTGTACACTGCATTGCCACGTGCTTACACACTCTGCCCCCAACACCCACGTGCCTTTTTCTGGGTGTTGAGACTTGAACCCATCTCTGGCAAATCTATTCTAAGGAGTTATAAGATGATGGATACAAAAATCCTAACACAAGGCTGCTTGTGCTTTTTTCACAGCAGAATGTATTGCCAGACCATAGTGTGCTGTTAGCATTGTGGTTTAGTATCTGATTGTGCAGGTGTGAGCTACAAAAATGAGATAATGAGAACTTTGTGTATTACTGTAGTATTTTATAGAACATTGGCCTGAGTTGTCTGGAGTGATGTTAATCATTAACATAAATAAAAATTTATGTTTGTGCAAATAACTTTCTATGTGCCACTTGTAATTGTTGAGTGATGTATGTTAATTACCCTGCTATATTTGTTTTTTGGACATTCAACCAATGCAACAATTGTACATGCTGTATGGATTTTAAAGCTAGTTTATAGTTTATCTAGTAAATGAGTTAAGAAGTCACTGAAGACTGGAAAACGTTTATGGCTGCAGTTGTAACCCAGTGCTACTACTACCAAAAGAGAGAAAGAAAGAATGAAGGAGAGAGAGAAGAGGAGGGAAAAGAGTGTATTAGGCAAGATTAATATTTCATGCTTCACTGATAATTGTGCATAAAATGCTCAATTATGTTTCTGAATGGAAACTGCATTTCTAGGCTTGTCTACCTCAGATGACTACTGATCTTTTAAAAGGTCAGGGATCATTAAAAATAGGAATAAAACCAAGCCCCAAAACAAAAAAGGAAGCAACCCCCCATCCCCACAAACAAATTAACTATTGTTATAGTGTCACAATGCATTTTCAAAACCACTCCTGAACAATGGTTGTTGAAAAGGTTTAAGAGTGACACAGGTGCTTCTTTATCTACTTTGTGATGAAAATTAAAACCCAAGCATTTAATACAAGGAATCAGTTTCTTTGATAGTGATATTCTTTTATAGTCCTTTAAGTATTCTAAATATCAGAAATTTTCCTTCCATACTGTCTTTTTGTCTATAACAAAACTCAGTACATTCAGTAGAACTGTATTCTGTATTCACTAACCTGTGACTGAAGGATAATTTGCTAAAGTCATGTCTTACTTGGATTTATTGCTGTGTTGTAACTGTCTTTTCTACTTTCATGCTGAACACTGAATTTCCAGGCTTCTCTTATTCCTTTGCCAGTGATGCCATTGGCAGCAATTATTGCTGACCAGCAAGGATTGCTGCGTGAAAGAAATTCTAAAGGCAGGCCCTGTGTTCCTGAATTTCAGTTGCAAGACCCCAGTTTAAATTTATGACTTTTTAACTCTTTGATGAAATTTAAAATGAATGTTTTTTTTAAAAAAAAGTACCTAAAATTCTCTGTGTAAAGTGTATGCTTCAGACACCTAATGTATGGATGTTTGGGTTGCCATACTGATACACATCTGAGAATCCCTGGTTGTTGTCCACAGCTGTCTTGCTCACTTCTCCTGAGGTAGCCTGGAGCATGATGTTGGGTTTTATTGGGGGTGGTAAGAAAGGATTCTGGGTCCAAGGGTCTCAGAATTTTAAAATTCCCTTAAGATTACCTTGATAACACTTGGCTAAAAACAACAGGATAGACCACTGTTTAAATAGGTTAAAAAAAATTAAAACTTAATTATTTGCACAAGGCCACCAATTCCACATTCTTACTAAACTACATTAGAATAGAGATGTTGGAATTTTGTTTTGTGAAGAAAACCCCATTCAATGCCATCATCAATCCTGTACTATTTCTGAAATGAAGGCATTAGTGTGCAGTACTTACTCATAAATCACCATTTCTGTAGTCTAGCCTGGTTTTGTTCAGAAATGGCCAGAAGAGTATTTGACAGATTTTTGTTGTTGTTGTTATTGTTCTAAATAAGCCACTGGAATGGCGATACTAAGTGTTCTGAAAACACAAGAAGAAACTGTTTTCCCAGTGGATGTAGTTTTCCTTCTAAAAGCCCGTTCAACTTTTTTTTCAGAAGATAAACTAGGACTACAGTTGCTGTACAAATGCTTTTTCAAGTTTGAGGTTTCGTTATAGCAACTCGTTGTGGAAAGTTGTTTAAAATTACACAGTGTTACGAGGTTTTAAAAAGGCAAAGCAGTGAACTTGAAACTGATTTTTTTTTTTAAGTGCATGTGTAGATGTGCATCCAGGATTATACGTTTACTGTTGTGTGGGGGAGGGGTTAACCTTGATGAATTTCAGAAATAGACTTCTCTGTCTTTGACTTTGGAGGATGAATGAACTGGTTTTGATTGAGATGTTCCCACATATTTTAAGTGTTCTTGCTTTGTTGAACTTTGCTGCAGGGTCTCTGTGACAAGCTGGAGCATCTGGTTATTGAGGATCACTTTAATCTCTAGCTCCAATTAGAGAATACCTCGTCTGTCACTTGTGCAGGATTAGTGCCATTGAGAGATCTTTCAGCAACTTTCAGCCTTAGGAAGCTCAAGAATGTGGTCGAGGATCTTTCCTCTGAGTGTTTCTTAGTGTCTGTTTTCACATGGCTTTGAGTGTTTGAGTGAGGAGCTGAAGTGGAAATGTCCTCAGTACCTGGAGAGAGTCTGTCCCAGGCAAGGAGGGGCAGAATTACTCCTATAATATATATAATTCACAGGCAGCACAGTTCACAAGTGCCACAAAGTGACTATGTAAAGGTCCTTCTTGGAGAACACCGCATTTCAGTTCATTCCAAGGTAGACATTTTTAAAAAGTGCTTTATTTTCTTTTATATTTCTTTATAGCTTTAGGATTATAAGCTATTGTTTCCTTTGTGAGTGAGTTTAATTTACAGTTCATCACCAGAATATTCTGCAATACTGGAAATGGACTTTTACCTGGAAATAATTTGGAGTAATACTTTAAGTGCCCTGGTTTTATTTTAGGCTAGGGTAAGGATAAATGCACGTTTCCTTAGATACAAGATATTGAAAGGCAGGAAGCTGTTACAAAATTCAGTCTATATTTTGTGTTCTGTTTACATCCAGAGATATGAAAAAGCTCCAAGGGTTTCTTCATATTTACAGCTTCATAACATTGCTTTTCTATCACGCATGAGCATTGTAATTGTTTTGGTTTGTTTTAAGTGGAGGTATGCATCTGAGAAAGAAAATTCCCTTTGCCAAAATTCCATACATAAGTGAACGGAGAAATGGTGAAATACTCAGCAGCTGGTGCTAGGTCATGCAAGTCCAGATGGAACAAACTTCCTTCACATAATGTCCAGAACATGGTTCTTTATTTTTAGGGAGGTTTGCAGGAAAGATGATGATACATGTTAAAAAAGCATAGTTACTTAAATAGTAAGAGCCTACAGAAGCAGTCTTAATAAAATGAATCTTTGTGCCCAGAGTGATTCAAGGGAGAATTAAATGTTTAGTGGAAGAGTTGAATTTGAAAGGAAAGTGGATATCTCTGTCAGATGTTTTAAATTTTAAAATCATTTTGGGATCTTTTAATTCAAGTCTTGTCAATGAAGTTCAAATGTTTTCTATTTTATGTGCATCCTAGATAGCTTTGGATTTTATTTGACAAGCAACAAGTGCACAAATATATTTTGAAGAAAAAAATACAGTGTGAGAGTATATTTTAAATATAATTATTCAAGTGCAGGATTCTGTAGTGGTATGTCACAGGCCTTGTCTACTGTTCTGTGTAACCCTTTCACAATATTTTTTCAAAGGATGACTTGCAAAGAATGTTTCATGTTGTAAACTCTCTGAACAAGCTTTTTTCCCTTTCTACCTCGGTAGTGCCATCAAGAGGTGGTGGATTTCTGATGGAAAGCTGACCAGATCATTGATACAGAAAACAATGTAAAGTGCAGAGAGAGCAGTCTGTGGCTACACAGACCAAACTAGAATATTGGTTCGAGTCTTTGTTGTGGACTTGGTTGTGCTCAGGCTGCAAGCCCGGAAGAAAATGATGAATTTCTAATGTGCAGTTCAGCAGCTGGGTAATTTCTGATAAGCAGATATGAATATTGTAGTTTTGCCATGATAAGGATACAAAGGACTACAATTTTTCTTTACTGAAACTTGAACGCTTTATAATTACTATTCATTATCATAATAATATTGAATCTTGATATTCACAGTATCCAACAGGCCTTCTTCCTAAGAATTCTAATTCCTCCAGTGCTTTAATAGAAATTGTGACTATTTCAACATTTCCTTCAATTTTTCAACAGACTTTAAAGTGTTCCCCAGGGAAGTTGTAATGGCCTCGAAGCACTGGGTAATCAAGGCCGTCTTTGGATACACCAGAATTTCAATGTCCTTTTTGAAGTGAAGGCTCTCAGGATGATCCACTCCCTGACCCGCTCCTTCCCATTCAGGATGTCCTGGGATTTTGGGATTCTAGGCACCAAAGCTGTATACAGTGTATCTAGGGGATATGCTGATTTATGCAATTTATTTTAATAGAAACGGACAAGGCAGGCAGTAGCAGTACAGCTGTGGCTTGAGGTTAGAGAGAAGGAATCTGTGAATCAAGCAAAGATGATGTTTTTAGCTTATAAAAATCAGAAGAAAGAATGTCACTTTTAAACATTGATTAATCATGTCTGGACTTCAGCAAGAAGACTTGTGGTGATGACATACAAATTTTTTAAAGGTAACAAACCCAGTCACACTGGTTTAAAACACCATGCGTCATTTTTAAATCTGTCTGGTTCCTTGTTTAGTCTGAAAGCATTTGTGGGAATAAGAGAAAGTTCTTTGCTTCAGTGGGCACCTGCAGTTGCAAACAATGAGTAAAGTGTAATTTCAGCACCTGCAGTATTAGGTGTGTTGCATATTCTTCAGTGCAATTTCTGCATATCTGCAGCAGATTATAGAAGACAATAGTTACAATGTGGTGTGTGTTTGAAGCACTCTCCCACCATTAGGGGCTTATTCTTATAAATAGTGAATTGGTCAATCTGCTTCATTCTTTTTTTCACTGTCTTTGGGAGAAGTTATAGTCTGCTTCCAAGAATTCTGGCAAATGAGTGAAACAATATGGAAGCATGTTCATTCTTCTGGGTTTTTCTTGTTTACTGGAGAAGCACATGACCTTTGGATTATATTCACAGTGATGCTTTTGTCTGTTTTGGTATAGCATCTGGTTTGGTAAGGAAACATTTTCCTGTTCTTAGTAGCCCGGCAGTGCTGGTAATCATACTGGAGAGTAACTTGTATTTATACTAATTTGGAAAGTTCTTCTCAATGTTGCTTGCATTCCAAATATTGCGCTAATATTTATTACCTTATTTTAAGGAAACTGAGAAACAGTCATTGTTTAATCTCTCGGAGGAGCGTGTTGTCTTTATCCTCAATCTCTTTATTTATATATTCCTTCTAATTTATTTGAAAACGCAGACTCTCTGTGTAGCCAGTGGACGTACTCTACTTCAGCTGTTTTCCTCAGCAACCACTAATTGCTGTTTTCTAGTAAAATAGTTAAATCTGGCAAGCATGCTTTATACTCAAGATCACTTTGGGGAGAATTCTCACCTGTGACATGAGCAGGTTTTAGACATGCATAGATTGAGAAATTGCTATTGACATCAGCCTGTCAAGATCCAGTGTCTCCTCTGAAAGTTAGAAGTTTAGCTGTTGGGTTTCCCTGTGTGTTTTCCCAGCTTACAGGGCAGATGTTGGTATAAATTTAATGCAGCAGACCTACTAATAATGCATTTCTACAATAAAAAGAATTGTTTTTAAATAATGCCAAAGAGCTTCTGTACCATTAGTAAGGTAGGCTTTGGAATGGGCAAGGTGGTGCTTTGTCCAGGAATTCCAGACTCTGAGAAATCAGAGAGATTGTTGTTTCGAGGTGTGAGACCTCTAAAGCTGAGGGGCAGTGGCACCAGCAAGGAGCTCCTGTCAGAACCAGGAGACTTGGCAGATCCGAAGGAGTGTCCAGATTGAAAACTGTAGCTTTTGGACCTTAAGAAGCTTGAGCCAGTACTGCTTGAACAGCCTTAATTTGACCTACCTTGTATGGATAATTTGGTCTTAATGGCATATCATGGAAAGGTTTTTAGTATTAGGCTCTTGGTGCATTCTTTTCATTTTGGCTCTTATTTGTTGAGCAAAGAGCATTTCACAGTTTTGGGGGTTATCTTGTTGAACTGTGGATTCCAGGCTTCATTTATTACACAGATGCCCCTCAAACTCTGCTATGCGTAGAGAACTCTTAATGATCTTTTATTGTCAAACTTTTTAATGATATTTTTGTTATAATGTCTGTATATATTGACCATATTACATTATCTTTATAGCAGTCCTGCCAGATTAATAGAAGTATCTTCTTATTTTTAACGGACATGGGATGAAAACCAAAAGGGGATTAGGCCAGTATTATCAAAATCATGGACTAATACTGGATGCTTAGCTTGGAATGACTAGGATGTCTTTTCACAGAGTACTTTTTGATGTTCAGAGCAGTTATTCTCAGATGTAGAAGGGAGTGCTTAGCACTTCTAAGGATACAGACTCACAAGTGTTAAGCTGACTATCTAGAATTTGAAGAATGTAACATGAGAAAACTTTGGTTTTGAAGATTTTCCCAGGATCATAAAAGAAACTTTATCAGAGGCAGAGTTTTAACTGCTGTTCACCTAAGACTACCCAGGTTTTATTGTAGAGGTTCTAAAGATGAAACTGTAGGAAATGTTTGTTTACAACTTACTCTTCATGCTCTTTCAGTCTTTAACATCTGTCTAGAGGAATGAAGCAATTTCTGGAAACCTAAGATTTTTACCTCTTTCTTTGGTTCCTTTGGTATCTGCATGGTTTAACAATTCTAGGAATTTATTGTGTGGTTTTATTATTATTATTATTACTCCTAATACATACAGAGATTATTGCTTTTCCTAATACATACAGGGATTATTGCTTTTTTGTCTAAATTCTGGGTTTATAATTTTGCTATTAAAAATGTACTCGTGATTTTTTCGTGGATGTGACTTTAGCCTTCAGTAAAAGAAAGGAGTGGTACAGTGTTCCATAAAGGACATCTCAGGTGTCTTCAGCAAACTTATCCCTGAATTTCAGCACAATCTTGCATTAGAGAGAACAAGTTTTTAAATGATGTTATACCCTAGTCATTTAAAAAGAAAAAAAAAAGCTCACAATTTCCACTTTGCTGTTGAGCTGTAGTTCTCTGTTTCTTCAGGCTGCTCGTTCATGTAAAATTTCAAATGTTCACAATGAAGTTTACAGAAGTAATCAATAAATAGGTGAAAAATACTGCTCTGTGTAATACTCTTTTTAGGAATGAGTATTGAACAACTTTGCAAGTAGGTGCAAATGATAAATTATTGGTGAAATAAGTGAAGAAATTAAAATTATAGAGATGTTTTAAGACACAAGAATTCTAGCTTCAGATTCTAACCTTCTAGCCAAAAGAAATCTGCATGTGTCGATTTATTCCTATTGTTTCCTGTTAAACACTGCAAAGATGCTCTTATTTAAAGGATCTAAAGGAACACATTTTCTTTTCACAATGTTTATTCTCTCCCTACATGTTTAGAGAGCTAAATTTATCTCAGTCTTACCAAGTTCAAGTCATACTGAGTTTTCCCCATTTTCTTGAAATTTTGCAACACTGCATATGTTCACTTTAAGCAAAATGATTCCTGTTAATGTTGAGATACTTCTCATATTTTTGATAATAGTTAGTATCACTGCTTACCTGTGCCTGTCTGTTTGCTTCCTTAGTTTTGCCAGCCTGGAGGATGGCAGCTTTCGAAAGAGAGGAAACAGCCAACGTTCTTTGTGGTGGTTTTGACTGACATCGACTCAGAGAGGCACTACTGCTCCTGCCTAACTTTCTATGAAGCAGAGATCAACCTGCAGGTAAGAGATGTACAAGAAGAAACAAAAGTGCAGAAAGAAAGTGCCTACAAAAAATAGATAAGTGTCACAGAGGGCAACTTGAGAAAATATTTTGCTGTTCCTGCTAAGGGTGCATTTTTCTGTCCTACAGAAATCCATGTATTTTTGCAAAAGGTGAGCTTGATGCACTTTTTTGTGTGTTTGGGGTTTTTATCTGCTTTGAAACAAAAAACAAATGAAAAAAAAATCACCCAAAAAAACCCCCCCAAACCAAAACCCCACCAAACAAAACCAACCTAAAACATGTAATAGAATTTTTTTTCTCCACCGCATTTTCCCTTTTCAATGGGATAAGCAATATGGTGTTCCTTTCATTTCCTTTTGTGTTTGACATAGCATGGATGATTCTCAGCCTTGTTCTAGGAAAATGTTTATTAACTTCTGCTCCCTCTGCTGGCCTGCTCCGTTAGAACAAATGTGCACAAGGATGCTGTAGTGTGTATCCATATTTCTGTAAGTGCATTTATTGGCAAGATTTTAAAAACTGATGGAATAATTATTCAGTTTTTAGTTAGGTCAGATTTGAGGTGTCAGCTACTTGGCACTGTTTGTTTTTAACGTGTATTTAATTATTTTTTGGCAACCTCACTCTTTCAAAAATAGACATTTTGTTTCCCATTTGATGTAAAGTACTTTACAGAATATCTGCTGTGACTTAATACTTGGAATCTTTAGAATCTAGAACCTAGGGAAAACATAATCCTGTAATTGCAGACTGCCATTATTATGTTTTGAAATATCTTCTTTCCTACATGAAAATTAAAAAATAAGTAAAACCTTGGCACTAAGTGTAATGGAATTAGTTAAGATTAAATAAATAGCTGAGTAAAGTTAATTTCTTGCTCTTTTAGTGAAGAACTGTATCATTATTGATTATTTCAAGAAAATATTTTTAGTAATCCAGGAGTACTCGGTTCATTTAATACCAGACTTGAAAGGTTACCCTGTTTGTAGAACAATTGAAAGATGTGTTTTAGTAATAATAAAAATGTTGTGTTTTTTTCTAGGCACTTTCGGAAGCCAGAGAATAATAGTTATTCTCATTTCATTAGTGCTACAGTTTAGGTGGAAATTTTTGTTGATTTTTAGAAGGATTTAAAAGCAGAAATGTACCCCAATATTAGATGTATTTTAGTCGTAAAGTTTAGTGTAATCAATTGACACATTACTCTTAAAAAATTAATGTCTGTCATATTTCCTTTATTTTATAAGTAGGGAGTGAAATATTCAATAGTAATTCTTTCCCAGCTGATAAAAATTTGGCTGACTCTTCCTCCACTCTATGTATTTCATAACATAAACTAAATTTAGCAAACTTGTTATTTATCCTGTGGTTTGTAGCAGCTGCTTTTGATTCCCTTTCCACATCTTTGAAGTAATGCTCATCACAAAACATCCAGTATTAACTGAAAGGGTTTTTTTCTTATACTGCCTAGTATTAATGCAAAATAACCCAAAGTAAAAAACAATTAAAAACTGAGTGCAGCAGGATGTTGGTTCTCATAATGCCATTCCTGGCTGTGTTGTAAAGAATGCATATTTTTCAGATGAACTTGCTGTGGTGAAATTTATTCTATGACTGCATTGTTTATAGCCAAACTTCCTGTTTCTTTCTGAAACCCAAAGAGAATAATTGAACGTGCCCTGTTACATGGTCATTAGACAAGAATTCAGCACATGTACAGTCTGTAATGAAACCTAACCTCATGGAGCATTGGGCTATGACAGTAATATTGATTTAACCAGTCAGATGCATGCCTCATTAAACAGTCCATGAAACACAGTGCCCAGGACTTGAAGGGAAATCTAGACAGTACTTTGCACAGTTAAATGCAGTTCAATTTTTCCTTAACTGAATGCTATAACTTACTGAGGCAAAAGGAAGATTAAATTTCGAACAAACCCACAAAACCACTTCTTTACCAGAAGCCTTCACCAGGTAAACCTCGCTGATCCATGAGACTGGTCGGAATTCAGCCAGAGCAGCAGACGAGATGTTTGGCTTGGCAGAATCATCTTCACTTAAAAAGGAAAAAAAAAAAAAAAAAATTGAATCAACCACTTGGAAATTTCTGTGGTTAATTAAACTGGGAATTGAAAACAAACTCATTTCTCAGCTTGTGAATGCTAGAAGAGAACCATCAAACCTTTTTGGAGCCTTCTGCATAATAATACAAACCCATTAGATACAGTTGAGTCTGAGAAGACTCAAGGGAAGACTCAGTTCAAGAAGACTTTGGTTGTTTTGGTTCCCTTCATTCCTGCTTCAGTTGTTTGTTACAGGTTAATTTGTAAATAAGGGATTTGCACTCACATGGAATACATAAGTGGTACTGTGATAACCTAGGATGCAAGATTAATACAGCAGCTGTAAAAACCATACAGTCTGCAGGACAAAAGTATCCTCCCTGGTAGCTCTGAAACTCCTGGATTCAGTTTCTTGGCAATTTCATGTCATAACAAGTATTCCAGAGGAAAGCACAGGCTCTAGTAATCAGCCGATGGCCTATTTTCAAGTTCTTACCCCTGGACAGAAAATAGAATGCTCTTTTCTTTGGTGACGTCCATGGATCATCCTTTGTATTGTTGCAATTCTGACTAATCCAGAATGTTATTACCTGCATGGGTGCTGGTCAGTTTGATTAGCAATCAGCTCTCAAAAAGGTGTGATAATCTAAAAAAGATTGTTAATTTTAATCTGATTAATACTCCATATCTGTAGATGAAGACACTCTGTTAAACCAGGGGAATGGAACTCTCAGAGTACTATTTGATTTCAGGTGATGCAGCTTTGCCATGGAATCCTTAATGAATTGTTCTGGTTTATGATGCTAGCCTCACTTAATTATCCCAGTAATGCTTGCTAAAGCTAAATAAGGATATGTTCTTCATCTGGGTTTAAAATGAAGCATTAGAAAGTTTGACCTTAACAGGAGAATAAATTGGATTCTAGAGGCAGTTCAATTAACAGTGGTAAAGCTGGTATCATTTAGAGGCATCCTGAGTATGTTGCAGAGCAGTTCTATATGCAAGGTTTCTCTCCCACCTCAAGTTCCTACATGAGTGTAAAGAAACCTGAGATACTGCACTGGTTTGTCCTTCCAGCTTCTTGTGTTTCCAGCACATGCTTGGCTTTATCCACATTTCTGTCTGGCTTAAGGTGCTCTTTAGATACTGTAGCAAACAGAGCTGTGTGCCTCATTCACTTCCAGGTATCTGCAGGAATTAGGAGGAGGAGAGTAAGTCAAATCATCTCTAGTTCCCTTCCTCTCACAGTGCCTTGAAAGTTGGGTGATTTTTTTAGGGGGGTTGGCAGGATGTGGAGGTGTGTGATGTCCCATTGCTGTGTTTTGATTGCTTCTGTGGACTCAAACCTCATAGGTTTGAAATCCACTTGAAGTGCCATTAATTTGGAAAAACCTTGTCCAATCAACAAAAAACCTCTCTACTAGGTTCAGAAGAATTGTAACTTATATCTACAGAATTCACCCATAAAACTCAGCTTCTCTGTGTTTGTAGCTTTATTAGTGATTTAAAAAAAAGAATGTATTTGTATGCATATACGTGCATACATTAATATGTTTAGTTCTGTGTAGTGTACACAGTTTGCTAAAATGAGGTTTTTATTTCTACCAGCAATTTGTGCATGTTACCACTTAGCAGACAAAGACTTGATTTAATACTTTTGACTCAGCAGATACTTCCAGTGATCTCAGCTGTGCTTCTTACCAGTTATGCAGTTAGAATTTATATTAACAATGTTTGGAAGAGCACCACAGATAGAATCTTTTTTTTAAAATGTTGACTCAGATAATTTGGGAACATAATGGTCAATTTGTACATTGCTTTGCACTTGGAAAGAAATTTGCCCTCCCTTCCCAACCCCACCATCAACAAATTAGAGGATGATTTATGCCAGCATTTGAGCCCGTGCAACTGCATTTCTTGCATTACAGAAATTCTGCTCAGTGAGATCAGCACAAACCCCCAAACATTTGTTTATAACAATTTTCTTACAGGTCTGTATCATTCTTATGTGTCGTCTCGAGCATATGTTTTTTAAAACATTGCAATCACAAATATAAGATTAAACATATCACTCTGGAAAATGGACATAAGTAATAATTCACAGCTCTCCTGTTTCCTGCCATTCACATTCTCTTCCTCTCTCTGCCCTCCTCTGCAAAAAGAGGAAAAAGAACTTGTAAAAATCCCAAACCATAAAATGGCAGATTCACAACATTCACAAATATTTCCTGAGTCAAGGGAAAAACTGCCAACAAAGTGACTGTGCTTCATAAAGTTATAATTTTTCAGCTTGGACTGGAGAGTTGGTGATCCTGCTGTGCTGAAGCATATGCTGCTCGATGAGTCAGTCAATGATGTTTGGATTTTACCAGAGAGTGAGAACACTCGGTTCAGTTGTACCTGTTTTGTGGGGAAAATCTGACCCCCTCCTTTGGATATTATATGAGCATCTTCTTCCTAAAATGAGGTTTAATAATTTTTTTTAGTATCCCAAATGTTGAATTTATTCTGAAAGTTTCTTCATATAGTCAATGCCCCAAAGCACATTTTGTGTAAAAAAACCCAAAATTTAAAAGCAATGTTTAATATGTTGCATCATCATCGTTCTGAATCGTAATGCCTTATTTCCTTTCTATTCTGGTGTAAAGGTTGCAGATAATTTTCTATATAAGAAATAGACTTGTATTTTAATGTCCTGTTATACATTTAAGGTGCTCTTTAGACCAGAATGTAAAGTTGAGGGCAGTTGTGCAGAGGAAATCATATTTCCATCCTAATAACTCTGGCGATAATTTCTTCTGCTCTGTTCGTCCCCTGGCTCTTGCATTTGCACGTACATCCCCAAGCTGAACTCATGCTTTTGCAGGGTACAAAAACTTGTGTTGGGTAAAGGTCACCTTGTCCTCTTTAAGTCCTGTGCTGTTGAACAGAGACCCCAAGTTCAGCTCACGGGATAAGGAGATGCTATCTTTTAAGCAGAGACATTTCTTTGTCAGTAGAGATCAGATTCAGCTGACTTTCAAACAGTAGTAAAATACTAATTCAGCAATTCACTGGAGGACTTTTCAATGCATTTCCTCATATGCAATTCAAAGGGATTAACTGGGTTTTAATTAACCAAAACTATCTGTGTGTGTAAAATTTTGCTTCGGTGTATGTCTACATATGCTGTTCTATATTTAAAAAGATTATAGTGAGTTAAAATCAGGTATAAATTACAGCTTTCTTGGATGTGAGTTTTCCCATTTGTCCTGCATGTGTTTTGTAGGTGTCTGCAGTTTTCTCCCCTTAGTTTAGGTGTGTAAAATTAGAAAGGGTGGAATTCATGGATCAAGTTTGGGAAAATTCAGAAAGGTTTAGTAAAGTCCAGCTCTGAAATTCTGTTTGCTTGTGCATAGTTCTTGCTAAGGACCTGGTACTGCAGTTCTTTCCCATTCCTCAGTGGTAAAGTCGACACGTTAAAAGCAGTTATTTAATCCTGTTGATTATTGCCCCACGGGATTTCAGCACTTGCAGGGCAACCCATTGGCATCACCTTGGACTTCTCAGATCTTCAGGGGCTTGCACATCCCAGTGGCCTATTCCACAGGGACACTTTGACTGGGAAAGCTGCACTGAAGGTGCAAAGTGTGAGTTTGAGGGTACTTTGGTTCCAAAGTGCTTCCAATGTTTTTAGACGATAATCCATATCACCACCTTCTGGAGATTTTTAAGTGAGGTGTAGTAAATGGTAAACATCTAATAGATTGTGGTGGTGTAGATTTTGTTTAATGCTGGAAGGTGCATTGCAAACTCTTTCCTATTACACATGTACTCTAAAGTGTCAGTAGTCTATAGAGAGTGAACAAGCTGACCTGTTATAACAGCTTGAGATTACTCTATTTGATATATTTATGATCTACATGTAATTTTCTTTGATAATTTTTTTAGTTGATAGGCTCCTTACTGTGCATTACTACAGTGTATTGTCCCCATTTTGAAATTATCAAGTCAAGATAATGGCTTTTATGCCAGTTTAATTTTTTCCATTGTAGGTTTAGCTGCAGTGGTATGGTGCTATGCATATAGGCAAACCACAAAGCAGATCTAGTCACCTGTGGTTTTAGCTCAGTACACCAGATTGCAGGCAGGATGCAGATTTGTCTTCTGGCAGCAGTCAGCTTTACTTTATTTTAACTTTCATACATGTGTTAGAATTTATGGGATACATGCATTTATATACTCTGACAAGTAAATAAAAGTAATTGATGCTGAATGGTTTTTGGCCTTTGACTGTTAATAATGCAGCTAAGAGTGTATTTGGCTGGAAAGAAGACAAGCAGAGACCAAGTCACATGAGGAGAAAGGGATCCGTCCCAAATGAGTACTTGGCATAAGATTACTAAAGTAAACTTCAAATAATTTTTCCTAAAATAAGAAATTGAGCATGGTTTCTAAATCCTTGCTGGGCAGTTAGTAGAAAAACAACAGGCTTGCTGAACTTGGCATAATTTCAATGCAAAATTTTGCATAGGGCAAACTGTTTTTGACATAATGCAGTACTAGAGTGGAAGTTTTGTAATGAGAGATATTTGTTCTCTTTCAAGGGCTGAACAAATTAAAGCACAATTCTAACTTCACTTTCTGTTCACATTTGATTTCCTCTAATTCATGGCCACAAGTACATATTTCCCTGTTACATGCATGATGCAATTATTTATTTAATATTTATTATACTTAATTTATTTAATATACATTTCAGTGTTGAGAAACTGTTTTGCTCTTGATCGACACTCAGTTATTTGAGGGAAATGTGCAATATTTTATTATCATAATTACCCTTTGTTTAATACTTTTTTCTTTTAATACCAGACTTTCAAACTCTTATCTCGTTACTTGATGAAATGCTGGGAACTGCCCAGCTTTACACTTTTTTATAGATGTAGAGGGATTTTTAGAGCAAAGGGACACTGATTAAGCAAAGCAATACCTTACTTAATGTGTTTAAACCCCACAAGTATCCAGTTTTTACTACAACTATTGAGAAGGTATTAAACCTTTCTCTAGGATCTGGGACATCATGCCTGATCTGCTGGTGACTGCAGTTGTTAGTTATCTTCCTCATTAAAAGATGTTTAAATAATAAGACTGGATTTGTCTAGTTTGGGCTTAGTGCCATGTACATCCCTTGGCCAACCTGAGGAACAAACTGTTTTCAGAAAACAAGGAAACAAATAAATAGCAGAGTGATGATGAACAGTGATGATGAACAGTTAACTTTTCCTAAGCTATTGGTTATCAGTCAGAGTTAGCTGGTTTAATGCATTTATTAATTCAGCTGATTTTATTGAACAAGTTCATAAACTATGGTGTGATGCTGTTAGTTCAATTGGTTGGTTATTGTATATTTTAATTTACCTCATCACTTGAGGTCACAAATGTGTTCCATGGATACTTCTGTACTCTTATTTCTGTAAGTATTATGAAACTGATTACTGTGTTGTGCTGGGAGTTGGGTATATATATATATATATAT